>CAJVRN010000232.1:1917500-2095000 GCA_911728415.1 Lagocephalus sceleratus | reverse complement strand
TCCTCATCTCCATAATAGGCTGACCCCCCGTGTTTCAGGCTCATTAGAAAAGCAGACAGCAGGAGCGGGCAGACACAAGGCTGTCACCTCTCTGCTCCCACCAGACGCCTCCACGAGACGGGGATGAGAGGAAGATGAATGGAGGAATGGTCCCTGAGAAAAAGGAGGAAGGGATGGAAGGTCGGGCCCCAGGCCTGATCAGCAGAACAGAAGAAAAAGACACTTCCTGTGCAAAAATAGGCAGGAGAGGGGAGATCTGCCTGGAAACAGACATGCAGGTTGAACGTGGCTCGTGCAGGAAGAACAGTTAGATGTGATTTGCCAGTCCAGTGATGCAGAAGGTCGATGCCTCAGCAAGCACAGTTTCATATAAAACCCGCTTTCTAATCAGAAGCGTGGGTCATCTAGGTGTGAAAATCCAACTAAGAAAAAGATCAAATCTGTTTTGCTGTGTGTGTTTTTTTCATATTTACTGTTAATATTCTCCCAAAGAGAGGATTCAGTTCTTCATCAAAGACGAACAATGGCTCGGAGCTGTTATCAGAAACGCAAAGCACCAATGAGAGCTCTTACTTCATTAAACTCAAATACATGAAAGAAACACTGCAGTGATCCTAAAGTAGGATGATGAAAAACAATAACATCTGAGCTATTCAAGCCCCCGTATTGTCAGCGCTCATAAAAACACACAAGCTGCTAAAGAAGTGTGATGCCGTTTGTGAGCAAACGTGGTTAAGTGACAGGCGTGTGGTGCGTTCGGAATGCTGGCGGTTTGTTAGGGATCCTCCCTGGAGATGCCCGTGTGTTATTACATGCTCTCCCTGCTATTGATTTAATGCAGCGTCCCTATGCCAGACTCCCACCGGAGCAGAACCGTGGGTCAGAGGAGCCAGGTCAAGGGTGATGAGATTGATGACCTCATTTGGGCGCTTCACTGTGGGGGGGTGATCGGGTACTTCAGCGCTGACTGACCGCTGGGTTAAGTCAGTGTCACGTCTTGTCTGTAGGGAAATCATGGCTGATAAAAATCACAACCCACAGGATGATTGATTCAAGTACGCGTGGAGGGACGGAGAGATTTTAAATATCTGAACTGGGAGAAAGGAGACACTACATGTGTATGTTTTACACTGATTTATGTGCATATGATCTTAAAAAGAGAAATACTGAAGTAAAAGTTTCCTACAGACAATAACGCTTTACTTCAAAACTATTTTTCTCTTTCGGTAGGGAGATGTGCAGCGGTACAATGACAGTAGCAAATGCAACACACAGTTTCATTACAATGCTTATATGGGGGTTAATGATCAGTCTACTTCCCTGTCTCTCTCTCCTCCCCAGAAACACTGTCATCACTCTCATGTGGGCAAAGGATTTCACGGACAAGTGCATGTGTTCATTAGAAACACGCGACAATGAAAAGAATGAAAGCTATTATTGTGAATTACCACTTCAATTAAAATGCGCTTTGTCTCATTCTCAAGTGCAAATGAGTGCTGGCGGGAGCCTTGTGTGTAATCAAACACACATTTGGAACGCTCATAACAGTAACCAAACACACCATATCCTTCAGGATACAAAACAGACAATCATTATCTGGACACAAACCCTGTACAAGTCATCGCTGTACACACACATACGCACACATACACAAACTTCAGTAGTGCACACACAGGAAGCAAAAGCTGTCTCTGTCTTCATCACCCCCACCACCGTCCCCTGTGTTTCTGTGACCATTTACATTAACTGGTCTCACCTTTTATGAAAAAATATGGATGTGTGTGTGTGTGTGTGTGTGTGTGTGTGTGTGTGTGTGTGTGTGTGTGTGTGTGTGATGTTTGCTTTATTTGGCTCAGCTCATAGTTTGTTTTTATAGAAGGGAGAGAAAGCCCAGCTAATAAATCAGGACCTGTGATGAAGAAAAGCTTCATATCAGAGGCTCCAGTTGTACACTGACAGCTACACAATCACACCTTCTCGCCGTATTTATTTTTCACACACCGGTCTGTCTCGAGTCAAACTGTCCTTGCTTCTGAAAAAAAGAGAGACAAGAATAAAGAATGAAGGAGGGAAAGAAGGGGGAGTTTGAGTGCTCAGAGGGTTCTCTGTTGCAGCTTTTGTGTTCATGGCTCAGCTTCATTACTGTGACGGGGTACGGGATGGTGTGTGTGTGTGTGTGTGTGTGTGTGTGAGAGACAGAGAGAGGGGGGAGAGAGGATTGCATTTGTGTACTTGTGCCTGCTCCCAGGGAAAATGTGCATTAGTGTGTGTTTGTCTGCATGTGAACGTGTGTGTCTTTCTTGGATCTGCAACGTGAGCACACGCTCTCTCTGTGACTTATTTACTCCAGAGGCGAGGCTCTAACCCCAGGTACAGAGCCCTGCGCAGAGTAATTGCTTTTTTTCTACTCCACGCTTCATGACTCCTCTTTGTTCCTAACCGCTCACATGCAAGACGTGACACTAGTTGTGAAGAAGTGCGTTTCTGCAAGCTTATGAAGAATAAATAACGGTGTGACTGTCTGCGTGTGAGCCTGTGTGTCTGCATCAAAATGAGTTTGTTTTTCTAGGAACATGATTTCTTTTACACCGCGCTATAAATCAGATCGCAAGCCTTGAAACATTGTTTAAATGATATTTAGTTGAATCCTTTATTTTCAGTGAAATTTAGCCTCACACAGCACAAATGAATCTTAGAATATTTGATACATAATTTACATTAAAATATATAAGTCGCATTTGTGCTTGGAATGAAGCATTGTGCAAATCAGCAGCCACAACAGTAAAAACTTGTTCAGCATCCGACCATCATCTCATTCACTGAGGGAGAACTGCCCCAGTATTTGGTCTATTAGTCTGTTGAGTAATGCATTTAACTCTGTTCCCGTAATTAAACCAAGTGTACAATTGAGCACTCAGTTACTTGCATTGCGTAATGATTGCAATTAAGGGTCGCGCACAAAGCTGGGGCAGCGATCAGAGTCGCTACGCATGGTGCTGACAATTAATTGAAAATGCAAATATACAAGCTGATGAATGAGAGGAGGGCTGCGTGAAAAGACGATCAGCCACACTCTTCAGGAGCGTGTGTGTGTGTGTGTGTGTGTGTGTGTGGAAGGGGGGGGGTGGTCTTGTATTCCTTCAGAGAGAAACTCAACCCAATTGGTTGTGAAGCATGGCTGTGCCACTGGGGAGAGCGCGGCATGATGCTGCAAAGCCCAGCGACACAATACGATGCTGATGAGACACGAGGGTCGGGCGACAACCGCGCTGTCGCCAACGTCCGCAAACTGTGACGAAAACAAAAAGCTCACATATTCTGTCTACGTAAGCAACGTTGGGAGCCCCCCCACCCCTCCCACCCCCAATGCGGCAGTTTTATCAGGCAGACGCAGCTTTGGCGTGATCGGTCACGCCGGCGGCGGCTGCCAAAGCCGGCTCTCGCGCTGCAGCGGGATCCAGTCAGGAGTCTGCTAAGTGACGGACCAACCAAGAAGAGACAGACAGACAGACAGACAGACAGACAGGCGCTCAGACGCGGGCAGAGCCACGGTGTGTGGTTGTCTTGACAACAGGAGGAGGGAGCAGCCCAGACGTGGCTGCGGATGGGGAATAAGACATGAGAAGGGATGTCGGGAAAAAAAGACCTGGGAACCCACGGACATTTTCCTGCCTCATCCCAAGGACGAGCAGGCTCTGTTTCACCTCACAGCTGTTCCGACAGCCACCTGTGATGACTTGCAGGTCTGACATACACATGAAGGTGTCCTTTCAATCCCCCCTCAGTGTTTTTAGATAGTAGGAAAAAATGAAAAATACAATTTTAATAGATTTTTCACAAGTATCTTTGGTCGTATAAGTTTTTTTTTGTTAAAATTAATGTGTTAAGACGGATTAATCATCGTCATGATTAAGCTGATTAAAATTGTTAATGCAATTAACCTATCTGCAGCAGAAAACGACTCGACTGGTGGTGCGTTTCTGGCTGTTTGTCCACGTTCAGCTACCGTCGCTCACACGTGAAGGTTGATCTGGCAGTGACGGGCAGCAGCAGCAAGCAAGGAGGACGGGGGGGGGCTACACAGCCCGTTGGCCTCCTCAATGTGGAAAAGAGCCCCAAGAGCAAACAGGGGAGCGACATGCAGCGCTATGCATGCTCTGCACTGAGGAGTTTTCCTTTCACCAAAGCTCGTGGCTAAAAATATGACATTAACATGAAGCATACGTTCAGGGATTCTGCTGGCACTAACGCACCACCCAGCTTGATCAAACCTTTAAACTTTTTTACTGATGAACGTTATTAATATAGATTAAAAGTGAATTATATTTAGTCGTGATTGATCAAAATGAATCCACAGCCCTGAGTAAATGGATGGAGATAATGCACCCCCGTCGTTATTGAGCAGCATGGGCTGCCCCAGACAGCCAGACCACCTGGCCCGTGCCGACGGGAGAACCTCCCTCCCCCAGCATGTGACATGGTGACACGGGCCTCCACAGGTACAACGCTGTGAGCGAGCAGGGCAACAGATGGGGGGGATGAAGTCGTCTGCCCTGTACTTGGGGGTGCTGTAAGCCTGCGTTGGGCGGCTGCTGCTTGTTAACTTGTTAATGAGCCCACTTGTTCCTCCTGTTTGTTAATTACAGTCAACCTGGGGCAGGACGCTCATGGGGGGGGGTCTGAGCTGACATGTCATATAACATATGGTAAAGAGAGCACGGTGCTAGAAAACTGTCCAGGTGGAAGGCAAAAGTCATTACAGCAACGCGTCTGCCACCTTCAACACTTCATCTACAGCCTGTTCTGCCAGGAAGACCCCCCTGAGCCCTTCCACACTTGGACGCTGACCAGTCTAACCAGTCTGATCTGTGGACCACCAAGCAGCTCCATCGGCACAGAGTGAGGTTTAGGTCTTTGCCCAAGGGCTCCTTGCTGGGGGGGTGATTTATGATGCTCTTTTACTTACTCTGCCCAGATTCTTCCTGCTGGTGTGGTGATCAAACCAGGTCAATCACACTCTTTAATGGAGCTAAAACCATTATCTTCCATTAGCATGACCATAGGGGCTGATAAGTGTTTTCCCCTCTCTGTGTCCTGAGGACGGCCATCAATCAACTCTGTACGATTTAAAAATGGGTCATGAGGAGAATTTTCTGTTTTCTTGGGATTTTAATTACCTTGACCGACTGTTATATTCAATCTTTCTGTAATTTGATACAAAATATTTAAGGGAAACGGTATATTTGCTCTTGGTGTGTTTTTGGTGTTTTTTTTTTACTTTTCATTGTTGCTCAAAATAATGTTTAAATTTAAATTTATTTGAGCATTTTATGGCATTGAAAACACAAGTACTTACGGAGTCATTTGAAGAGAGGACTCAAAGGTGGAGGAATAAAATATATGTTTAAAGAAGGAGCCATGGTGACTGTTCACTAAAGCACCCTGAATGGACGACAGACAAGTGCTTGGGGAGGTGGCGCTGACGTGCAGCCTCCATCTTCGCTCTTATACGTCCCCCTCCTCCCCGCAGGAAGTGGTTCTTTGCATCCAAGTGTCTGACAGAAGCGATTAAGTGCAGTTTGTTTTATGGTCTTGGACTAATTGAGTTGGCTTGATTGCTGTCACTCACTCTCGCTATATCGAGGCTCACATATTTCCTTTTCATATCTCGGTGCTGCACCCGCCTGCCTATCCATCTCCTCTCCCCTGCTCATTTTCTGCCAGCATGTAAAGTGAGGGGCATCGGTCCTGTGTTTAATTAGTGCCCCCTCCATCACTCTACCTCTGACTCCTTCACTCCTATATCCTTGCCCCAGAGACCTTGCCTCGCCTCTCCTCTCTCAGTCTCCAACGCCCCCTTCTCATTATCTCCTCCTTTTCTTCTTCATCTTCCTCCTTGCAACTCCTCCGTCTCTCTGTCATTACTCACCCGCCCTGTGCCTCTGTCCCTCTCTCTTCTCCTCCCCCACCTCTCCCTCCCTTGCTCTCTCCCTCTCAATGAGTTAATTAGGCTCATCTCTGGCACCCTCTTGCCAAAGCCTGTGCCCACAGGGCCCGCCGCTGCACTCTGCTGATGATTGGTGGTGGCGGTGGGGGTGTCTCTATTTTTAGAAAACAACGGAAAGAGGAGAAGCGGAGCATGGGAGAGAGAGGGACAGCTGAAGGTCATTTGGTACTTTCCTTTCATGAGCATTTCAGAATGTGTGAGCACACTGAGTTATTTCACATGAATCTTAAATTTGTTTTGTTGCCATTAAAAAAAACACAATTTTGTTGACGAGACAGAGATTTAAACCTTTACATCAGGATCACTGCTAGTTTCGTAACCATCTTGCATCATTATAAATTCAATCCTCTAATGAGCCGTGCACTCGGGGATCTCCTGCTGGAGCGCTGCAGACAATGTGGCCTGACACCACAGCTCATTCCCAGGTGAACCATCCATACCAAGAATACACACCTTGTGCGAGGTGCTTTGTTAAATTGCCGGAGTGGCCCGGCGTGCCTGAGCTTTATCGCTGTAGCTAGGACAACAGAGGCATCAGAAAATGCAGTTGAGTTTGCCGGTGGTGCTCTCGGGTTATACTAATGTCTTTTGGGCAAATATATTCAAGTTGTCTGGAATTCACAAGGACGGCTCACAGTAGCCAATATTTTCTTTTCTTTATCATTCCACTTCTGTGCTGCACACTTGATCTCTGGCAGCTCAGCGCTGCAGGGACAGAATGAATAATTCCTCATATGTAGGTTATGGAAACTGGAAGGATGACAGGTTTTGTGCTGCTGTGAAGGAAGATTCCTCCATGTATGTTAAACAGAAGAGTATGAAGAAACTGTGAGATGATAAATCTATACACTATATCTTGCAGCTTTATTATACAGCTGTGTCAGGCTTTGCAGATGTTGTCATGGCATTTATCATCGAATGTCCGTGAAGTTCTTCTGAGGAGATATTACAGACTATGAGCAATCTCCTACATTCATCTCTTTGTTTGATTAATTGTGTTTGCCAGAGGAACGAACGAACGAACGAACTAACGAACTAACGAACTAACTAACTAACTAACTAATGAACTAACTAACTAACTAACTAACTCTGGGTCTGTAATCCCTGATATACACAATTACAACCAGGTTAAATGACAAATACTGACATCATGAAGACGAGTCAGCCGACACACTTCTGGGGCGATTACACAAAATAGCAGATTTCCTCTCTCACCTTTAATGTTCCTTTCACCAAGGTACTCTTCGAGGTTACAACAATTTCCGCCCCTTAATTTCCAAAGCTGCAAACTGCTCCTACACCCAGTGCATTTCCTAAACATCCAAAACCTGTGCTTAAATATGTAGTCATACACAAGACACAAACCACACACAGATCCATGCTAAAGGTTATTTGGGATTGCACGCGTTCTCTCTCTCTCTCACTCATTCACTCAATCACACGCACGCACACACACACACACACACACACATCATCCCCCTATTTCCCACAGCTTATCTTATTTAGCAGACGAATCGTCAATTTTCCCCCATGTAGCCTCACACTAATTAACCGATTTAAATATGTGGCAGACTGACAAGCACCGCCTCCCTTTTTGTTAAAACACTAAATGTTCTCTCAGTCAGCAGTTACCAGGGTTACCAGGGTGACTTGATGGCACTGGCTCCACTGCCTGTTTCACCACCTCCCTGCGGTCGTAGGCAGCCCCATATGGAGGGTTCACACCAGATATGTGAGCGGGGAGGAGGGTGAGGGATGATCGAGGCGTCATCGGCAGGATGCTCTGATGTCAAAGCACGTGTTGCAGTCAAATCGGCTTGTAGAATAATGTAACAATATTTGAATAAATCTCAATCAGATCAGAAATTTTTGTTTCAAGTCTCATCAAACTATGCAGACTGAATGAGCGAGGTTGTAATATTCCTACCGCACAAACCGTTGAACTCGCTGCAGATTCAGAGTAAATAAGCAGCAAAAGGTTAGTCCAGCATCTAACCAAGAAGATTAATGCTAATTTTAAAATTGCAGACCTTGTGCAAGCTGAGAATATTGTTTATCTTTTTTTTTTGGTTGAAATTAATCAAATTTAAAAAAGGAAAAAACAAAGAAAGTCAAGCTTTCACACCAAAGTGCAGCAGGGCATCATGGGCGTTCAAGGACTGGAGCAGGCCCATCACAAACTGCCTGGAGGCCTCTCTCCTGAAGCTAAGCCACCGCTGAGAATGACAAAACACCCAACAGCAGCCAGGCTAAAGACCTGTGAACTCCATGTGGTGCCCTCATCAATAATTCAGACCTCTGCTATTAAACTGTGCTTCCCTTCTTATTTGGACTATAATGGGGACGATCACATCCACAGTCCTCCCTGAGGTGGTGAGTTGACTCAGTAACACGCACCTGAACGAGAGGGACAACAAGCACCACAGATGGAATTGCGTTTGTACACACGTTTATGCGCATTAGTGCAAGTAGGCGTGCATATTTTGTCTCATTAGAAACATTAGCAGCTTTATTCTGCAATACAAAGATCTTGTACATCTTTTGTACAACTCTCAAAAAATCTACAAAGACTTGATAAAGAGTTACATTTTAGAATTAAATACTTTCCACTCTTCATGTAGCAATCCAGGGCTTGTAATAGGAACCAGCTATTACAGACATTATTCATTATTTGGACACAAATTTGCAGTTAATGTGAAAGTATGTCTGTCTGGAAACAACTACTAAATTTGTATTTGCAGGTAATCACTGGTAAAAATCAGCAGAGAGTTTCCAGCAGCAAATCTGTACAAAGACACCTCAAAACAAACCTCTAAACCACAAAGTTCATGCTAAAAATATGAACCCGAGCCTGAGCCTGAGGACTATTCTGTGACTTATTTATCTGGGCATATTGGTCAGAGGATATGCTGCCTTCAGGCTATCATTTGCATTGTTGCCCAATAAGAATGTCCTGGGATTACATGTTTTTACCTCTGTGGAGCTGCTTCTCTCTTCTTGTCCTACAGGGCTTCTATCTTGGTTTTCTGCCAAAGTCCTTAAAGATGCAAATGGTGGTATATCGAGAATAAATCGCCCCCTGGTTTCCCTGCAGAAGGAGAGAAACCTGTCCAGGGTGCACTGCTGCCTCTCTCCCCTGATGTCCGGATTACGCCCGGCTTGGCAACCCCGCACATGAACCGCTTCTTCATATCTCTCCAAACAACTAAAGTATTTCAATGTTATTTGTTTGTCAACAGTAAAGTAATGGCACATTCTTCAAGTTGATGCTAAAGCTCTAAAATATGGATACATTAAAAAATAGAGACAGGGAAATAAAGTGTAGCCATGAGCAGGATTATTAGCTGTACAGGACAGGCTGCAGGGTTATGTTTCACATAGCAGCCCAATATCATCCTCCCCAACACACACAAACACACACACACACACACACACACACACACACACACACACACACACACACACACACACAGACGCACACAGACACAGACGCACACAGACAAGCCCACTGCTGCTGAAACCCCCTGGCTTCCAGTGCCCGTTTTTCACAGCAGGAAACTAATTCCATTTTTATCCACGAGTTATATAGGCCTTATCACTCGCACCGGCGCATCCACGCTGAGACTCAGTGAGCCAGAGGGTGGGGGGAGAGGGTGGGGGTGAAGCGAGGCAAGGCAGGAGGCAGAGCAAGGAGGGCACTGGGGAAGACAGCTTGATGGAACTGATTGAGCTTTGAGCCCAATGAGATTACATTGGGCGGGCTCACACACACAGACACACACACACACACACACACACACACACACACACACACACACACACACACACACTCACACGTGTTCCTGTTCTAGACTACCAATATTGCCACTGATATTGCCTTCATTCTACATCCTTTGTGTTAGTTTGTCTCTCTCTTAGACACACACACACACACCCACACCCGCACACACACACACAAACACACACACTCTATCTTAAGACCCCCAACCTTTGCTCATGTTTTGTCTCGATGGAGAAGGATGTGCTTGCCCTCCCACCATGTGCACCCCCTCTCCTGTCCAGACAAACAAACACAGGTAACACAACCTGAGAGGCAGGAAAACCCTTCTCACTTCTCACCTGCTGTTCTCCTCCTCCTGCACCTCCTTCTTTCACTTTCCTCTTCTGCACTCATTCCATTTCTCAGTTACACGTTGGGCCCGAGGCTCACCCCCCGGTCCTATCGCAGTCCACAGCCTCTTGGACCTGCGTCAACACCGTCCCAAAAGGTGGATATGTTGGAGAACAGGGCATTCCACTGCTCTACTACAGCACACACAACTCACAAACAAGTGCAAATGCAAGCATACACACATGCTGATGCACAACATTGGGCAGGCTCTCGCTCTGACGGAATCTTAAAGCTACTAATAGCTTGATTCTGCACATGCATTAAGCTCAGATGGAACATCAGTTAAGACACCCTGCTAGAGCGTTCCCGTCAGACTGGGGGCATTTTCCCTGATGCTTTGCTGAGCTGTTAATGAAGATATATAGTGCAGGTACAATGATGACAGTTTCATGGGCAGGAGACAGCTTCCATTAGTCCTGAGACATCAGTTCATTCCACAGATGTCCGCGCAGTGATTTGGCAAGTCTGTACTTTTGGACAGAAACAGGCAAAGGAATGAACTCTGCTGTGTCGGGAACTTCAGCAAATTGTGACGATAGTGGCGAGATGTTTTTATAAAACTGCCATCGAGATCCTGAAGGATGAAAGAACACTAGACAACTGCACACATAAAGATTAAAAGGGTAAAGAATCCTTAAAAGTAATTTGTATTAGTGGAATCACCCCTCCTCACCCACCCAGCCTGGTCCTGCTCAGGGGTTCTTCCTGGTAAGAGGCACTTTTCCCTGCAGCTGTTGCTTGTTTGGGGGTCAGGCTTTGGGGAGGCACCCAGAGACAGTGGGCCTTCTTTGCTGTAGAGGGCGGTCTACCAGATGCTGCACATCTGGAGCTGTGAACTCATGGCTACTGGCAGCATGTGTATGGGTACAGGTGTATGGTGTATGGTAACACTCATGTCTGTAATATCTGAAGTCTATAAAGTGGATTAAGACTCCAAATCACCTTGTTTACGATTCCTCCTGGAAAAGAACTGGCACATTAACCAGGAAGTGATCGTTGTGATCTTTCTGTCTTCAATTTTGGAAGTCACGAGTTTAAGCTTAAATTTCAGGTCTGTGTAAATAAACACCTTTTTTTTTTTCTTCTATTTATTTCCGATTAACTCTGATCTGTACTCCCACTCGCCGCGTTTGTCATTGCCGTAGCTGTGAGAGTTGAGTGCTGGGTGGCTAATGGACGAGGCTGCGCATGTTGCCATGGCGTTACCTGATGGGGAACATGCTGCAATGGGAGGCTGAAGCCAGCAACCTGCCAATGGGAGAACAGAGGGATGAGGGGAGGCTGGTGTTGAGGCTTTTGGCTTTTTTTTTTCATTCTGTGTGGAGGAGGGGCATTCTAATTTCACAATACACACACACATAAAGGCTGAAACAAAACCTCACAGGCATGCACGCATCTAAGCAAATGCACCCACCCACCCACAGACACACACACACACACACACGCAGCAATACAGGCACCCTCTCTATTCAATAGAATTAAATCTCTGTGCTTCCAGAGACACTGTAGTTGAATTATTTATGGCTGCCCGTCTGCAGGCTCGCCCGTAATAAAGTTACGGTCGAGACTAATTTGCAGTTTGATGAGGTGGGCTTTTAGCGGTGGATCCTGGGCCAACATTAAGTACATATTGTTTTTACAGATTTGATTCCCTATTTTATTGTTATTGTTATTAATGCAGGGGGTGTGTGCATAAGGCATTAGGGGGTCTCACCTTGTCATTCGCCCAAGACAATACCAAAAGCAGACTAGAGCAGAGAGCTGAAACCAGACAGGCAGGGTGTGGGGAGGCATCAGGCACATGCTGAATGTAATCTCCTCACATTAAAAATCCAATAAAAGTGGCATCTCAACACCTCTACTGTAACCTAAGGTCAGTCTGCTTCTAAATGCATTTTAAGCCTCAGATACAGATTGGACCTGAGCCACTTGCCTGCTTGCACATGCAAACACACAGAAAACCAGCCCACTCCCAAAGAGGCACACAAGCACACCTACAGAAGTTATCAGGGCTGCTAAGCTCGTGTTGGCATTCAGAGATAGCACTACAGGCCAGAATGGTGAGCCTGACAGTAATGGGATGATGTGATGGGAAGAGAAGAGTGGCTCTGATTTATCGAGGGCTATACAAAATTCAATTTTGCACAGGTTTAAAGAACCCCTGACATGCCACACAAACATGGTACACCATAAACCTTGTGGATAATTTAATGGAGTTTGTTGGACTCTAAAATAAGCACTTTTACAAGCGATTAGAGGCTTGAAGCCAGTAAAAATCCTATGGCGATTACTGCTACTGAAGAAAAGTGAGGTTATACGACACCTTGCAGATGCTCTAGTGCATCTCACACCGCTAAACAATGAGACAGGCATTTTGTTCTCCTCTGCCTACATGATAATCCTTTGATTAATGACATCCAGCATATTTAATTCTTAATACTTTGAACGTGAGCTGACAAGCCAAACAATTAGGTCAATTACGGAATGACAAGTATGTTGTGTTGGGTTAATTACTGGAGCCTTCTATAGTGGGACACATTCATTTGAGGGCCAATGGCATTAAACAGAGCATACTTGTAAATGAGCTAACCTACAGGACAGAGCCATGTTGAAAGATGTGACCCGTGTTATGGATGAGGGTGCACATGAGTAAAGGTTGCATTATTTTTTTGCAGGACAGAAAAAAACGGAGGCTATTTTTTCTCACCTATTTATCACAATTTCATGCTGTATGATGCAGCTTGAATGTATGTATCTCGCCCAGCCTGAATACATCACTCTACAACAAAGAATAATCTATGATTGCATATATTTTCATATTAATCTGTGATTTTGTGCAAAGCAGGTTGCTTCAGCAGAAGAAGAATAGAAGAGGTCATTGCTATGCTAGTTTGTCACAAGCTTGTATGTTGACAAGTATAATTAATCAAACTCTGGACACTTGAGCTGGCCACAACATTTCCCATTTCCTCCACTTTCCTCTCCCACTCCCTAACCAGTGCAGTGTTTAATGCTTTGAGTCGGAGACAGGACGTCGTGCTCCTCCGTGCATTTGAAGTGGTTGGTGTGGGAGCAAGAGGACGAGGGTCATTTCCATATTCACTTAACAGAGTGTTGCCTCTCTCCTTTCTGCGCTGCAGCGCTTTAATCAAAGCGGGCGGCGCTGCCGTTGCTCCTAAATGGCCCTGGAGCGCCTTTGAAACACTCTGACACCATGTCGCGCTGAAAAGGACATGCTTTTTATCCTCTTAAATAGCTTGTAAAAGGACCCCATTGACTACAAAAAAGCAGACACTTCTCTGCCTCTTCGCTTTTGCTTTTTATTGTGCAACCGAGCGAACATGTCAGAGATCCTGGAAGAACAGAAGCTGGCTGTGTAACAATTTCAATGGACACGTGTTATTAGGTTGCATGAAAATGTTTTTGGGCTTATCTGTTTACCACCTGTTGGAAAGGAAAGGCTAAATGAGAAGAAGGGAAAAGAAAGAAGGGTGAAGACAGTAATGACCCAAAGACGACGGCGCAAATGAAAGTACACAGTCTCCCTCTACCACCACAAACTCACACACGCACACGCTAACACGCACATGTGCACTGAAAGTGCCCTGCACACACACTCTATGAGGACAACAGTTCACAGTGAAGGCTGTCATCCATCAAGTGCTATTGCCTGTCCTCATTAGACAGTCCTAATCCACTTGTTTCTGCAGTACATTCTCCTGCTAGATTCTCAGCACTGCCAGTTTAATAGGCCCAGAGAGTTCTCTGACCCCTCCCCCCCACTAAGAAAAGCAGGAGCAAAATTGTGCACTTGAAAAGAAATGTAGCTGCTGCATATCTTATTTGTTCTGTTGCATTAAACAAAATAATAAATCAAAATGCCCTTGTTTTCTAGTAATAAATAAAGCTGTTAAAAGTAAATGTAAATGATTGTCAAGGCACTACTATTTTCACCTTGAAAGATAATCATGCATTATACTTTTTTAAAAACTGAAATATAGGAAAATCAGCATATTGAATTTTGCTTTTGTCATTAGGTGGTTGGTGCTTTGTCATTCCCCACAGGGGTGAATGAAGTTCTCCATTTATTTGCAGTCTGACTGGAGCTGGGACAGTCTGGGATTCTGGGATAATCATTCTTTCTTCGCTGAAATGTTGCTTATAAATAAGGACATGTGAATCTGAGCTCATCTTCAGTCACCTCTGTGGGGATCAGTCCAGACATGGATGCCAGCGTCGTGTCTCTCCCCACAAACATAAGCACCTTTACAGCCCTGCAGCAGATACACACTAAAGGTTTTATCACTAACAGTCCTGACCTCCGCCAGAAAAATCCAATCATGGAGCGCGAACACGAGCCAAAGCTTTGGAGCTCTGATGCAATCACGGTGCAACCTAAAGAGATCTTGGAAGAGCGCTGCGCTGCGTTCCAGCTCGCACTGTCCACATGCAGCAGCGCGGTTGTTTCCAGACCTCACAGATGTCAACAGGAAACTGTATCGACTGTTTGGCTGAGCCGGGAGACTTCTTCGTGCTGTGAGATTAAGTGCATTTGATGTGATTGGTGTATAGGATACAGGCTCCTTTTCCCTGTGCGTGTGTGCTTATGGAGTTGAGAGGATACACCGTGGCAATGCAATAACTCTATTAGCAGTTTGTAATGCTTATACCCGTGTGTGCCTGTGTGTGTGTGCATGTGTGTACATTCCTGTGTGTAATTGAGCTGATGTAAATGCTGCCCCATCTCCCCCTCTCTCCCTCTCTCTCTCTCTCTCTCTCTCTCTCTCTCTCTTTCTCTCTTTCTCTCTCTCTCTCTTTCGTTCTGTAGTCTCTCAATTAGGTGGAGAGCCGGCCCACAGGGAGCCATTGTTTGAGCAGCAGTGGAAGACAAACAAGACCGCTGCCGCACGCACCGGCTCCCCGGGCAACACTGGAGACCGCCGCAGTCACTCACTCCACAACCCCTCAACACACACGTACGCCACCACTTCACCAAAATTTGCATGCACTCGCTAATGCATGTAGGGCGGAAAATAAACCCGCGCAAACTGACATTTTTCTGTCACTGATTGTGACAGACAAATGTACACACTCCCCACACAGAGACGCACAAAATACAATACACAGAGGATTATTGTGGAGCGCTGCTCTTCTTGGTAAATCGACCAAAACCACAGATCCAGAGGGAAAAACGTGTACACACTTCTTTACACACAAATTACACCCGGTGGGACGACTTAGCCCTGTTTCCACAAAGACAGGCTACAAAACATCAGCCGATAATGCAGATGTGGATGTACCATTTTGTCGGCTCATGTCCGCCCGTGTCGGTGGGACACAACGCCGGAACATCCTTTGAATTTGTGACCATTTGTGTGAGAATGGGAGCTGCGGAGGTTTTATTGCTTTCCATCTGTCTCCATTTTTCTATCATCCTTTCATCCCTTAATCTCACTGTTTCTCTCCAGAGAGTGAAAGAGAGGATTTTCAAGTCATAAAAGTTTTATAGGAGTCATAAAGGGTAAGCATGTACAGCCAGGCCTTCTGAACTTTCACACCCTGCTCTTTTATATCCTTTTGGAGATGAGAGGAGGGCAGTCAAGTCAAGATCTGCCCTGGAAGTCATTTAATGCCAAAGATGGGCCGTTTTGTTACAGCTTGTCGTGATGTTTTCAGTGTGAAAAGCTTCTGACAGAGACTCTCTACAGGCCAGATCTTCAGCTTTAAACTCTGAGAGGATGAGAGGATAAGGCCATGACGGATCCAATTGGAAGATAAAGTGGGAAGTTCTATTTAGAGTTAAGGCACAGGTGATACATCAAATAACACTTCATACCACATCCTGAGGCACACAGATGTAATCCCGAGCTTCCTTTGTGACTTAAGGGTATATATATATATAGATAGATATAGAAACGGTGCATATCTCTATCTGTTGTTGTGTAGTATAAGGAAATGAGGTCCACCAACAGCACAGCCTCGCAAATGGGCAATGACAGCCCAGGCGGCTGGATGGCGTGGCAGGCAGAGCCGTAAAATAGCAAACGGGTGAACAACAAGAGAAATAAATGACTTTCTGGACAAAGGCAGCAGGCAAAGCAGAAAGCATTTCTCCCGAGGCTAAGAGGGGGAACGATGGAGATGGGAAGATGGAGGTGGGGAGGGAGGAGGCAGGGAGGGGAGGCATCACCTAGCGCGCCGCTCCATATAATTTGCATGGTTTATACTCTCCGAGGCCCCAACCATGCAAATGACTCATAAAGTAGGAATAGAGAGACTTTGGAGATGGTGTCAGGAGTGAATTTATATATGATTGCCAGGCGGGCTCGGTGTCCTAAATCATTTTCAATTAGATGACACTTTCAATATCGAGCTGCTGATTTAGAGATATTAAAACTTCTCCTCTCTTATTCTCCACAGAGTTGAAAGCAAGCAAGCTTATCCGCCACGCTCACCCCCCCCCCAGGCTTCCTCTTCTTCTTTTAATCCCAATTTCTCATCTTCCTCTTCTTAGAGGTGTATGTCAGAAGATCTTTTACAGGAATGAGCCCCCTCTTCAAGGGACGAGAGGCACCCCTGAATATGAAATGAAGGCAATTTGCAATTCATTTTAAATTTACCATGTCATTGTCTGTGCAGCCACATGCCGCACACAAACAAATGGATTTTTTTTTTGTTGTCGTTTGTTGGGAATTGTCTTTAGTATTGACAATTAGGAGTGTGGGCGTGAGGAGATTTAGGGGTTTTGATGGCAAAGTACAGAACAATAGCACCATTAAAAGTGAATGAATGCAGTCGTGGAAAAGTTTTGACATCTTCTGGTGAGGACGAGGAACAATCACGGCCCTGCCCATCAGACTCAGGCTTGATCGACTCGACTGTGACGCTCTGACGCTGTCAGTGCGTCCTTGAGTCTGGCAACCATTCTGAATCTCTTCACACAGCTGTGCCTCATTCCCATTCTGCTCACGAGGGCACCCTCGACCTTTTCTCCAGACTGCATTCGACGTGTTCATTGTGCTGCACTTAACGGCTGCCGTCGCTTCCCCCTGCGCCGCATCGTAAAACCTCGATCTGAAAGGCACCTACATTTAAGCAAATGCATCCGTGTGCTCCTGCTTCTTCTATCTTTTCTGCGGAGCAATAAAGCTGACTTAAACTGACAGAGCAGGGTCCATATCAACAAGCTTCCCTCCACTTTCATCATCTTATCTCCCCACGCTGCACTGAACACGCACTCACCTCGTCCCATCCAGAGGCAATAAAATCTATTTCTTAATGGACACCGCACTAACATAATGTCCCAAAGTAATGCAGCCAAATGGCATCTCCACCCATCATCGTTACAGCCAGCCTCCTGCATCTTGCCTAACTTGTGCCCCCTCCCGCCCCGCCTTGGACTCGCCCCCTCCCTTTCAGGACCAATAGGAGGAGGGAGCAGATGGACATCTCCCACCTCGACACTTCCCTCAACATGCTGCCTTGCACCTTTCTTCCCTTCACTCTCTATAGTTCCTCCCCCTTTCTCTGCCCACCACTCCTCTATGTCTCATCTCATCCATGCACACTCTCCTCCTCCTATCTGTTGTACCCCGCCCCTCTGATCTCGTGCTACCCCCCCACCAACGGTTCCTCTCTCCCCTTCACTGCCTGTGCAGCGTAAGTGTGTGCGGGCCGGGTCCTGCTGACAGGCCTGGGCAGGGCCGATAACAGCGGGAGATGAACAATGGGGGGAATATTGTAAAGCTTAATGGAAAGGAGCTGGAGGTGGAGGGGTTCAGAGACATAAATCAGAGCAGCTGGCACTGATGGTGCTTTTCAACGGCAATAAGAGAGGTAATACCTCTCCGAGTACCACGGCAAAAGATCGGAGTGGGGACCTCCATTCTGCCACCGGGCTCACAGAAGATACGTGAGGAATGGCAACGTTTTCAGCATTTTCGCGCCCCCCCCCCCCGAAAATCCTCTTTCGAGAACCTACATCCACGGAGGGTGTGTACAAAATGGATGTGTGTGTACCAGCATATCACATACAAGGACGGACACACTATAAAGGCTCCGTTTGAGGATGCTAAACACATCTAAATGTGCTTGGGGATGGATGCTGGCTGGGGTGTCGGGGGTGTTGGGTTGTGGGGGAGGCGGTCCCCCGTTAAGCCTCTGAGAGTGATAACTGGTCAGGATGGATGACTCACATTTTACCTTTATGGTTTTCTGCTGTTCACTGAGTAAAGATAATGGACACAGGCGCTTAGTAATCAGAGGACTGTTAAAGAGCTCTCATCTCCATTCTGACTCACCACAAAGCCTTTCTTATTCCATCACTTCTTTCCTCGATTTTTTTCCTAAAACTGCCATCGTTTCTAATTATCCAGAAATAAATGGATTGCACTTGCATCTTTAAAAGGTGCTGCATGTGCGATTTTATCCAGCAGCATGTGTGATAAAGACAACCTTTCTTCCTTTCTACTGTCTGTTTCCTGTCATTGTGATTTTCTCCACATTTAACTGCACAATTTACTGACACACATGATTTTACTATGAATTAATTAATGCCACTTAATTCAGATCTGCAGCTGGTGTGACCAGCAGTCTCGCTGAGAGGCTCAGGTTGGCCAATGCAGCAAGAGCCAAACCTAACTGGACCTCATTATAATCGCTTAAATGAGCAAGACATTAAATGGGCAGTCTTAAATTGACCTTTTTGTAAATAATAAATAAATATCTGTGTTGAAGTATAAGAAAAAAAAAGAAGTACATTTATGGTTATGAAACTCTGACGATTCAAACTGATTAACTCTCAATATTATCACAAATACCCAGAATGGCCAAGTATAGTCTATCAAAGACAGACACATGTGACCATCTTGACTGAGATCAATATTACTGATGTCTCTCTCTCTCTCTCTCTCTCTCTCTCTCACACACAGACACACGTGTACACACACACACGTGTACACACACAACTACAATATATATAAAATGTGTCATTAGCCTTCTTTGAGATGTGTGTGCGTGTGCGTGTGTGTGTGTGTGTGTGTGTGCCTGAGAGGGAGATTAGACCTTCTCCATAGGTCTTAGATCTCCATTAATCATTGCCTCTCTGTTCTCAAGCCTGACTGTAACAGAGATAAGCGCTGCATGTAAAACGGGGATCTAGGAAAGACAGAAAAGGGAAGAAAAGAGGAGAAAGGAAAAGGGGGAGATCACGGACTTGTTAAAAATAATAAGCTGCTACACGGCCGTGTGGAGAGGCCCTCATGAGATGGGAATTGCTGATTAAATTAGAGGCTCATTAATCAGCCCTTGACCATGACTCCCCCATTCCTCTGTTTCAGCTCGTGCCCCCGACTCCCCCGTTTCCCCCACCCCAACACTCTCTTTATCAGCCTCCCTTTACAAAGGGAAGCGTCTCCTGCTGAAGGGTCAGAGTCAGCAGGAGGGTAAGGACACTGCATGGGGGGGTGTGTGCTCATGGTAAGTCTGGAATACCAGCGCTCCGGGGCCCTCCCACACTGGCCTCTTCTGTCCGTCTGTGGAACCAAAGCCTCACCGGCGGCCCAGAGACTCTCTGCTGTGGTCTGGCTTCAGATCTGTTTATTTTCTGTTTGTCTGGCTGTGACGCGTCTGATGACAAAGCGCGTTTAAGGCTGCCTGTCTCATAATGGTGGTGATTATGTTGAGGTCATTAGAACCTATAAGAGTTACATCATGGCTGTCATTGAGAGGGAATCCCGCCCCCCCAGGCCGACCATAATGGAGAAAAATGCGTTTTCTCTTATTATAATAGGACCCTTCAGTTAACTAATCAGTCTGAAAACCCATCACTTTGTTTGTCTGAAAGAAAATGACCCAGCTCAGCGTTAATGTGACACATGCATGATGGCTGCTGCTGGTCCTCTGATCCTCTCGCTGCAGATAAACATTACATCCTCATTACGTCTGGATCGGTGCGGAACATCAGTCGTACTGGCTGACTTACAAATGCACAAACAACGTGTTGTCTTACAGTGACATGAGGGGATATGAATTGTTAATATAAAGTCTGATATGTACAGTTTTCAGTTTGATTTTCTGTCTGAGTCTTAGAAGGGGAAATGTTTTCGCATTAATTTGAACTAAAGTAAATCATTACCTATTAAGACATTATTATTCATGTCCAAACACATTCAGTAAACGGCCACTTGAATACAGGAGGGAGCTGTTTCCCTGAACTCGGTGGCCTGCTGCTTTCCACAACAGCAGAGTAATTTATTTATTTCTTCCAGGTTTTCCTGAAGAACAAACGAGTCACTTGAGACACCTCAACAGCCGATCTCTCTGTCAAAGATAAATCTCCTCTCCATTACTGTCGGCTGGATCAGTGCAAGGAAGGATGTAGCCATCCCGAAACCAAGCCTGTGTGTTTTTGTGCAGCTCGCCCTGTGAGGTCCACCACATAAATTGAAGCGCAGCCCTTGACATATCTGACTGCTTCTGTTCTGCCTCTCTCCCTCCGTGCAGCCCGTCATCCCCTGCTCACTCCAGTAATAGGATCCCTGGGCTGGCTGACCCGACACATAAAAAAAAAAAAGCCACACAATGTGCGAGAGAACGGGCACTTAGAGAGAAGAGGGAATAAAGGTGGGGGAATAGAACAGGAAGCAGGGAGAGTGGGCGAGGAGGCGAAGAGGCAGGTTGTGAGGGAGGTGGAGGAGGTGGAGGAGGGGGGGGGCAGCCATGTGTGAAAGACATAATTGAAAATGTCAAAAGATGTAAGGAATGACAGCAATGAACTGGCCGAGCACGGCGCTGCAGTCTGTCAGAGGGACGCTTCCACCATATATTCTCTTTGTGACTCGTGCGCGCGCACGCGCACATGCTTAAGCGAGTCCGGCCTCTCCGTTTCATTATGTCCCTCTGCTTCCCGCCTCGGTGCAGCTTAACCTCTCCCTGGCTGGTTTCCAGGCGGAGCGCGTGGGCGTGCAGCTATGCATGTGCATCTCTGCGCTCTGATGCGCACACGCACACACGCGTGTGTGTGAGCATAATTCAAAAAGGCAACGTGATGCCGGATCAGCACTTGACCCTGATGCCAGCTTTACGTCTCATCCCCACTCCCAGCCTTTTCATCTTCTTCCCGTGTTAGCCTCTGACACCGCACGGCACTCCTCCTCATCGGAAGATGAAGACGAGGTTCATCACACGCGCAGCAGAAGGGGATGGAGAGCGTTTAATTCAGAG
The DNA here is from genome assembly GCA_911728415.1 of Lagocephalus sceleratus. Lineage (NCBI taxonomy): Eukaryota > Metazoa > Chordata > Actinopteri > Tetraodontiformes > Tetraodontidae > Lagocephalus > Lagocephalus sceleratus. Next base: position 2,073,599 of record CAJVRN010000232.1, on the reverse strand, counting down.
TTCAGTAACGTCTCATCTTCAGGTTGTGCAGCCCGTCAGATGTAGACAGTTGGAAAAAATTGAAGAACATCTAATAAAAAAAGCGGTCAAATTTAATAAATCTAATACTGCTGAAGAGAAATTTGATCATGGAATGTCTGTGTGTGTGTGTGTGTGTGTGTGTGTGTGTGTGTGTGTGTGTGTGTGGTTGCACATTGAAAAATTGTGCATTTCGCCAGCAAAGCGAGGACATCTTTGAGAAGTGAGGACATTTCCTTCAAACTTCCAAGGCCTTTTGGGGATCAGACGTGGTTTTCAGGTTGAGGGTAGAAGAGGGTGAGGTCAGGCTCAGGTGTGTTCGGGCGATCTGTTTTCAGTTCCTTGGCAATGAAACCAGCATTCAGCTTGGAGATTATATTTCCTCTAAAGGAATGCTGTTTTCCCTCCAGAGCATTTGCTAGGATCAGGGGCAGAGGTAGTCAGTGTTAACATTAAGTGGTGTAAACATCATCCGGTAAGTAAATGTGATGGTTCAGGTGGAAAATGAAGGAAGTCTAAATGCTCTCTTTTATCCAATGTGCGATGTTAGATGGAAGAAATAGGAGAAATGGGTAAAAGCTACATCCAATAAGGGCTCAGATTTTCTATCCCCTCCTGAAATTAGATAAATTAACATCTTTGCTGTCATAAATGACTCTCTGATGGGGAAACATATCTTTCCAACCAAGTTGGGGGGACTTCAATTCATATCTTCAGCAATTCTGTCTTGAAGGAGCTCATTTTCATCAGAAAACATTTTCCCAGTGTCATTAATTGCAGACAAAGAGGGGCTGCCCAGCCAGTGAGGGGATGCGACATTGTCAGTTACATAGCTTGATGACACGGGTGGAAATCACTGTGATGCATGTAGACCTTCTGCGCCTTCATGAATATTCATCTAGCAGCACAGCACATCTGAAGCTGAAGTGGAGAGCGATGGCCTCAGAGTATCCATGGGAGACAGTCAGGATTCAGCTGAAGCACGGAGAATGAGCTCAGCGAGTTCAGGTTCACTGAGTTCAGAGTCTACGTGTTAAGCTGGTTTACACAGACATTTGATAAAAGAGCTCAACAGAAATGCCACGAAAGACTCAGGTGAAAGATATCAGGACCCCTGCTGTGAAACACAAAGCCTCGAATTTGACCGGACCTGCAGCATGTCTCTGAGACAGCAACAGATGATATCGAAGGTGGACAAAGTGGCGATGCCCACCCTCGGACACTAACAGCTGCCCCTCTTTTCTTCTGCGGGAAACACTCTTTTACCACTGCAATGCTGCTGAGAGAGAGTGACAAAGGGGGTGGGGCAAAGATGTCTGCAGGGTCTCAGGAGTTCATTTCAGACTCAAATTAAACACCCAGAGCAAAGGCACCAAGAAAAATTAAACACTAAATACCAAATTATGCCGATATTAGCAACATAAAACAGAGAGAGAGAGGGAGAGAGAGAGAGAGAGAGAGAGAGAGAGAGAGAGAGAGAGAGAGTCGCCTGGGAGAAGCCAGCCTATGTGCACGTCTGCATACAAGGGAGATAATAATCAGCTTTATTGCTCATACGGTTCACATTAACCCCAAACAGGCAGAATAATGAGTCTGTGAGGACGCTGAAATTAACATCACTTATCCTGGGGAAGGTTTTCAGCATGTGTGACTGACACCGAAAAAATATAGGATTTTTAAGACATGAGCGAGGAGCAATATCAATAAATGACAAATTCAAATGAAGGTCTATGTTTGTATTTGGGTTTAGACACAAATGGGGGAAACAAAAAAAAAACCAAAAAGCCACCAAACAACCTGCAAATGCTTCAAAGCACGGCATGATGGGAAATGAGTCGAGCAGCCGGGAAGGAAGAGTGCCGACGCAGCAAGTGATGCCGCGATGGAAAACAGTCAGTAATGGGGGAGTGCGGCAAATGTGTCAAGTGGAGTGTGAACTCCACATTTGGTATGGAAATGGAGAGAGGCTGTGCGCACGCCGGCCACAGGCTGCTGCAGGTTTGACTGTCGTTCACCTCAGATGCTTTTCTACCTGTTGCTCGAAGTAAACACGGGCGCACGAGCAAAGCTTCGTCTGCCCGCTCATCAAGGTGTGTGTGTGTGCGCAGAAGACAAGGAGAAGGACGCTTGGGCAGAGGTCAACGCTGTTGTCTGATCAAAGTGCAGGTTGGAACGCAAAAAGGTGGTTGTCTTTGTTCACAGATGCTTTTTCTCTTCGCTAAGCAGCCAATCAGGAAAGGCCGGCGGCGTGTGGACGTGTGTGTGGCGAAGGGTCTGAGGGTGGAAGCGAAAGATGGGGGAGAAGACGACAGCTAAGACGCCACAAAGCAGAGACGTGATCACGAGCTTCAAGCTGCTTTAGAGAAATGCACTGAACTGTTAAGAGTCCAAAGACGAATAGAAGCAAAACCCACAAGTCTTGTTTGTCTCCATTTGTCTTTGACAGCCCATTTTCAAATTTTCTTGGGGATGGATGAAGGCTCCTGCCTGGCACATGACGCTGATTTCCATCAGCGCTTGGAAATAACCTCAGCGCTGTTGCCAGGGCAACGCACATCTACCTTTTAGCATTTTCTGCATACTGCCACCGGATTTCTTCCCCCCCCTCGTCTTTTCTTTTTTTTCCACTGCGTTAGCTGGAGCTCGCGGAGCGGAGGGATGACAAATGCTCTCAGGTTGAGAGCCAGCGGCGGCGGCGGGCAGCGGCGGGAGGAGGTGGGTGATGGAAGAGGAGGAGAGAGCGCTGGTTGGGTGGGTGGTGGGATGTCGAGAAGGAAGGTGGTGGTGGTGGTGGTGGTGGTGGTGGTGTGCACAGAGAGATGGATGGATGTGCCAGTCTGCTCCGTGGAAACTGTGTGTGTGTGTGTGTGTGTGTGTGTGTGTGTGTGTGTGTGTGCTGTGGGGGAGGGTTATTGATGGCTTTCCACTGGGGGTTTTTACGTGTGTGTGCGTGTGTGTTTGTGAGAGAAGGGGCCAATAAAACACTCTGACACCGATGGACTCCTGATTCCTAATTAACTAAGGACAGGCAGAAAAGAGAGAGGAAGACCCACGCCAAGATAGAAAAGAAGATAAACAGACCAACCGGCCGCGGTCACGTTGTGTGTGTTCCAAACGTGACCGGAATATTCGCCTTCCTCACATGTTGTTGTGCATCTCCACAACCGTGCACAACCGTGAACACGGTGCGCGGGGGAATCGCTGGAGTGTGTCGTGAGAAATGTTGCTGCGTGGCGAGCGAGAAAAGGAAGCAGAGAGGCCCAAAGTGAACGAGGCGGCGGCGCTCCGCCTCTGCGCCGGATCAACGTCCCAGTCAAAGTGCAGCCAGGGAGAAAATGAATTTCTTATTACCTGATTACATTATGAGGGGACGCTCTGGGTGTCCACATCGGCATTTCATCAACCGAGAGAACGGCGCGGTCTGGAAGAAGCACGGGCTACGGTTGAGGCAGCAGGGAGGGGCTGTAATCACCTGCAACGTGCCCCCCCCCCTCAGGTACTGGAGCTGGATATGCTGCCTGAAAGCAATTTTCTCAAGTGCAATACTCTCTCCTGTATCCACCTTTACACACAGACAAACACACACACACACACACACAAAATGGTCACTCAGTTAAAGTACATTACATACAATTTTTTTTCTGACAACTGAGTGGAGCATTTATCTAAATAAACTCAAACGGAGTGCATCCATCCAGCCAGTGCTCAGATTTGTCTCTTGGTCCTCATATGCTCAGATGGGATTGAGGATGTACACACACACACACACACACACACACACACACACACACGGTCACGGTGGACTCATCAGTTGAGGAAAATGACAAATGATATTCTAAACTTTGCGGGGGCATTGCCCAAGGTTACAGCAATGGGAAAAAGAAGGTTGCACATATCAGATGGAAATCAATCTCAGGTTTTATACACTTATTCAAAATGGAAGTCTTGGATGTGGTGTGGTAAATAAAACTGATCATAACAAAATTCATGAAGTCCAGAAATCCTTGCTTGGGTCTCTTTCCTCCTGGAGGGCAACATTATTATGTTTTTTAGTCTATTTCCCCCCAACAAATCTACACACGCTGTGGCTAAGACTCAAGAAAAGGGCAAATTTGCATACAGACCATAAGGAAGAAAATCTGATCATATAAATGTAAATAAGGTGAGCTTAACTTATATTTTTTCTTGCGAAAACAGTGAATTTATAAGACAAGCGAGCAGAGGACAGGAGGCAGATGACTGGAGGGGCTCCGAGCGGCTCCTGATCACTATATGCATTTTTTTTAGCATATGTTCCCTCTCTCTCTCTCTCTCTCTCTCTCTCTCTCTCTCTCTCTCTCTCACACACACACACACACACACACACTCAAAATGATGCAGTTGACAGACAGCAGGGGGCAGCGGTGCTCTCCCTCGCCCTTCACCATCGATCATATATTTAAGTAACATACAGACACCGTGAATATTGTAATTTGCTTTAGCAGCTCCCTGTTCTCTTCTTTGGGTTCCAGCCTGCTGATCCGGTGCTTCTGTTTACATCCTGTTTACCTTGCAGGGTGATTTTGACCGCAGGTGCAGACCAACACTTTTAACAAACAATGGCCCCCAAACCGTGCTGGCTGACCACGACCGCTACTGGAGCCCGTACCCTCGCGGGGTTTAGAAGACATGCTGAGAGACGACATAAATAAAAGATGAACATTATTGGTCGAAGCTGCAGTGGCTCTGGAGCGGACCTTTACCCAGCCCACAAGATTTCATTATACAAAAATAAAACCGATTCTTCTTGTTCTTCTATTTGATGGATACTCTGACGTATCCGATGTTTCACAAAAAACTAATCGCCGCTTTGTTGTAGAAAAAGGAGACGCAGTTCGCAATGGAAATGACAGCAGATGTACTTCAGGAGGAAATGAATGCCTGTCCTTGTGGAATTCAGTGTAAGCATTTGACTGCTTTACTTTAGCTAATGTACTTCGTTTGGCTGCGAGGCACAAAGGCATCCAGAGCGAATGTGATTGTGATGGAGGAAAAAAGTTCATGGCTGAGGAGATACAAGACAAGCATTCTATTAGCCGCTGCGGGACACGGTGCTCTCCCCGCAGAGAAAAGCAAAGCACAAACTCCAGGGCTGCGCGTGTGTGTCTGTGTGTGTGTGTGTGTGTGTGTGTGTGTGTGTGTGTGCTACAGGATCAAATCAGATTTTGCCAGTCTGGATTAGAGACTTTCATTTCTCTCCAAACAAATATGAAACCTTATTTCCTCAGACCTCTTCAGATACCCATCTGCAAACTGCCAGAGGAGCAGGAGGGGATGCGAGGGTGGCGTTTAATTTTCCCTCAGAGCAGTACGACCCACCGAGGAACAAAATGTGATTCATATTATCCCGACCTCGGAGGAGTTTCATCCCAGTGTGACTGTGAGGATGCCAACTCGGTCAATGGTGCATGAAACTGCCTCCTTTTATTGGCATGGCATTCAATCAGTTGCTCCTGGGTGTACGTCCTTGGCTCTGGGTGCGGGGGCCACCCGCATGAGCACCTGCCTGCATCCCAATCCCATTTTATGCCCCCCTCCCCCAGCGCTCCCTTGCAGGGCTGCGTAAATACAATCATCCCTGTCAAGAAAGGCCTCGCCGCCGCATTCTTGCACGACTGTTCCTGATTGATTATGCAGAGTACCCCTCTCCTCCCCGTGTCTTTGAATTCCACGGGACTTGGCCCAGCGCCAGGAGCTCCTCCCCCTTCCCACTCGTCCTCGCCCTCTGACCCGATCGCGTGCTCAACCGCCTGCGCATCGCGCTAGATGTGTAGAGGGATTGGAGGAAGGGAACATTTGGCGTTCGTATCAAAACAAACTGCGCGTTTCATCTTGAAAAGAGAATATTTTCTCATTTCCAGATCACGATGTAAAAGTGGGGAGGCGCCAATCACAAATATAGATTCTTGGGCTTTGGCTGATCCCGTGATCGATGCAAACAGGAGCAAAACTGTTTCAGTGTGGGCAGCCTGGTGGTGGGTGGCGGTACAGCTGCGATGGCTGACGGAGGTCTCCACGTCCCTCTCAAGCGCTCCTGTTCCCATGCAGCACACGCGCCGGCGCTCTGCGCCAGCGTAAGTTTAACTGATGTGTGAGTCGGCCCGTCGGCCCCATTAAAGCCTGAAGCGGTCCCCAGGCGGCCCTTTTGTCTTTACTGTTTGTTTCCCCTCCACAGCGCTAAAGAGCGGCTTCCACGGCGTCACTCCAGCCCAAGAACCTCCGCCTCTCCTGAGAGCTGTGCCTTCTCTCCCGTCTTCGCCCGGGACGTAAATGAAACACGCAGCTGGCTTTTAATCAAAACAAGGCTCATTTGCATACAGACAGCGAGGAGGCGTTGGTCCCACACCCACCCTGACCAGGCGGGTGCTGGCGTGGAGCCAGGCAGACAAGACCCCACCACCCCCCCCGATGTCTCAGGACGGTGAGGAGCGACGGAGAGGAGATGGTAGGAGGAGGAAGAAGAAGTGTAGGAGGTGGGGATGGGAACGGCGGGGGGCAGAAACAAGCAATAATCCAAATTACGCAAGCAAACAGATGGATGTGGCACATTAGCATACACCCACGGCAAACAGGGCGGCGCGCTCCACGTCCGGGGGGGGGGGGCACCGACCACGTTACCCCAGAGAGAACAGGCACCAGCATGCAGGTTTTTCATCGATGCAAAGCCGTTAACGAACACTGATGCATTACCTGATCAGGGAAGGCTCGGCGAGGCTGTGACTAGGGGGGGGGCACGAGGGGGGGGGGCACGAGGGGGGGGGTAGCTGTAGTTTTGGCTGGGTCTCATGACGGAGAAGTCAGATGGACCAGGCACAGCTCTGTGTAGCGCTACGGAGGCAACAGTAGCTCATGAAGTGCGTGTGTGTGTGTGTGTGTGTGTGTGTGGGTGTGTGTGTGTGTGTGTTTGGGACTGAGGGAGTCAGTCACTAGCTGCTGGTGCCTGCAGACGGGCGTTGGCTCCAGAAGCCCCCTGGTCCGTCAAGCGTAATGCTGGACTGGCGAGAGGCGAGCTGCTCTCCCATTGGCCCTCCTGCACTGAAGGGCCAAGTGACCAGAGACCTGGTGAACACCGGCCCTCCGTAGGAGGCACTACTGAAGCGCGTCGGCGACCTGAGAACGTCGCGAAATGCCGCGCTGGCGCTGCTGAAGTCAGCGTGAAGCGCCGTGAGAGCTGGCAGCAGACGGATAAGATGCTGCCACAGCCACGCGGCGGCGGGTGAGGAGCGATGATTTATCAGCCAATATGGTCCAGCCGAGAAACATAACGTACCTGCTGTTACGTTGGCGCGCGGCTGCACCAGCGAGGATGAAAACAGCAACTGACCATTTTTAAAATGATGTTAATGCAGATTTTACACTCACGGTTTTTTAAGCATCTATAGAGCAAATATTAGTATTATATATGAGTCCCACAGTAACGCTGGTAATGAAGTAAACCCCAGCTGAAGGACGGATTTCACCTGTCAGGAGATATAAATATATCATATATCATATATATAAATATATCATATATCATATATGTAAATATATATATGATATATGATCATATATATAAATATATCAGTTTTCATCTGTGGCCGTGCCAGGCGAGGTCAGCACACGTTAGACTACTGATGGATGATCAAACCAGCCAAATGTCACAAAATTGATCCTCAAGGACGTTTTGCAGAGAACTGATCAGTTGGCGCCTCCGGATGGTTCTGACCTGTTTCACTGATCAAATCCTCCCTGCTTGACCACAGCCTGCTTGACCACAGCCCTCCCAAAGCACCACCAACCTTCTGCACAACCAAAGACCAAAAACCCAGCCAGAAACCCAAAGTCCAGCAAAGCTGTCACAAGTTACCACAGGTGGACGGATGGACGTGTGTGTGTGTGTGTGTGTGTGTGTGTGTGTGTGTGTGTGTGTGTTCTCAGCTGCTGTGGCAGCCTAATCTGTCTGTGTATGTATACGTGTATACACACACACATAAAGTACATGTTCAAACCGTAAATGTGGTGTGAATGAACCGTCGTGTGTGTGAATGATGTGTGTGTGATGGATCCAGGCCAGGTGGGTCCTGTTGGCTCTGAGCCACCTCCTGGTCCCGGTCCAGCCTCAGCAGAACCACGGTTGGCTGCCTGGCGGCACAAACGTGCTTCACCCTTTACTTTATTTAATCTTTCACACCCTCACATTAACATCCGCGGCACGCAGCGACGCACGAGCTCGGCGGGGAAACGCCACAGCGGGACGCAGTCGCGTGAAAGGTCGCCGGTGACCTTCGACAAAGCAGCCGACACGTTACGATCAGCGAGAGAGCGAGAGGGTGACGGGGGGTAAATAAGATATTCTGCTGAAGCAGTGAGTCACTGGGAGACTGTAGAGCTGTAAATCTACATAGCTCACATGCATGAGGAGCGCCAGCCTCTGACGTTTGGAGGAATTCACCCCCTGGATAGCGGGTTTGACTTCAGGAGAATAATTAGAGCCCACAGCTGCAACGTGAGCATCGGTGAGCATCAAACCACTGAAAGACAGAGGAGCAGGTTTAACAATAAAAATATCCATCTTTATTTCTGAGATAGCATATCAAAGATAAAACTTTGATGACACCGTAACAAGTCACGCAAGAATTATACAACAGTAAACAAAGTTTCATCCAATCGCTTCCTCAGGTTTCTGCCAGTTTGAGAAATAATTGTTGGCATATTTAAGCAACTTGACAATACGGAGCATCACGTGGAAACTGCATTTTACCGAATTCACATTTGAATACTTCTGATTTATTAATCGGATGTCAAAGTGTGCTTCCAATATCTCCATAAGTTCCTTTAAAAGTCAGTGTAGAAATATAGATTTCTGCATGTCACCCTGTAGTAAAGTCCTCTGTTACTGTTACAGGGGACGACGAGGGCGAGGATGAGCTACGGTTTTGAAGCTACGTAAAGGTCACGAGTCAGGTCAAAGAGCTTCTGCAGACAGCTGTAACAAAGGTTGAATCAAACCGATTATGCTTAACATACACATAAATACAAATCCATAAATCAACTGTATATACTATATGTGCTTCTCTTTAGAACAGTATGGAAAGAAAACTTTATTTGCTATTTAGTCGGAAAAAAACAGACAAAGTGGATGCATTTGAGCACAAAAGATGCACATCTCCCCATCTTACACAATAATGTAACAACAAGAACAACAGCAATAAAAACATCAATAACTGGGCTGTAAGATGCACGATAAAACACAACGTTGGAATCAGAAGAAAAGACGGCGTGATTCTGGCGGCGGAGGGAGTTCAAGAGCAGGACGGGACCACTTCATCCTCCTAAACTACCTCCAAAACTGTGTTGCCTTTGCAGTGCGGACGTGTCAAAGTTTTCTGCCATCTTAAAACTATAAGGCTTACCTTAAACTAACTTAATCTTAATATCTATACAGATCTATAGAGCACGACACAGAACATCTGGACAGCTGTTACTGCTGCTTCAGAGCTAATCTAGTTTTACTACTTTTGCTTGGCCGACCCAAATTTCTGCCAAGATATTCTGGAGAACAACATCTATTTTCTCCACCAGATGATCCTGATGAAGAAAAGCTGAATTGCTGATGATTTACCTGCATGGCTCCACTAAACTGTACAGAGAGAATTAAACAACCACATGGGGTCGACTGTGTGAGTCTCGATGGGAGACCTGAAAGGGTTAACGATTGACTGTAAACAATCCTGGATGCAGATTTCATCCAGAGATCAAGCAGACGGGGCTAAACAGGAAGAAGGAGCTCATCGCCCCCAGAGAAGGTCCTCTAATCCTGTCTGTGAAATAAGCTGGGCTTCTGTCTACCAAACACACGTGGTCTCTTTCATGTAAACAACAGACGTGGACGTGGTGGGCCTGGCTGTGTTCTGGGTTCCTAAGTGGCAGACGCGGCCCCCTCTGTGACCCTACATCTCGTGGGAGAGGACCTCGATCTGAGGCGGGACCCCGTTGGCCTGCAGGACGTTGGGCTGCTCTTCGTGCTGACCGTTGGCTTTGGGCGGGGCGGCGTGGTCGGGCGGTTGTATGCTGAAGTGGCCGTTGGACTCATTTAGGCGGCGGACACGATACGTCTCATAGTGGATGTTGCTGGTGATGTCTTTGATGTTCTGCATGTGTGTCCTGGGAGGAGAACACAGGACTTTAAGCGAGGCTGACGCGTGGTGCGTGTATTTAATGTGTCGTTGCACGCATCCAGTGTGGTTCTTTGACAGGCGTGTGATGTGTGTGACTGTGGTGTGACGAGAGGTCACCTGATGAGGAGGTCTCTCAGGTACGCAAACTCACAGTGTGCAATATTTTCCACTGCAGAGAGACAAAAAAGTGAAGATTGTGTTATGACAGCGTCTCTCCTCACGTCACCACAAGGGGGCAGTGTGGCCCTCGGTCGCAGCTACGATAACTTGCCCCCCCACTCGGGCGGCGTTTACGGCGGCCTGGCTCTGCTCCATCCTGGAGAACTCTAAGTGAGACGCTTTAATGAAGTCCCAGCGATGCTGCTGGGGCCTCCAGTCAGACCAACACGTGTTTGAATTATAGATTATGTCAAGAATATAGATGGAAAAAGGGAGGACGGCTATTTATGTAAAGCTTTGAAGTCCAGCGGCAGGAAATTAAATTCTCTTTGAAAAGAGGAGAGAGGGATAAACGCCGTGTGCGTCAGCGCTGATTAGCAGTGTCAAGGGAGCGTGCCGGAACTCGCGCCGTCGTTAATAAAGGATGAGAAACAAAGTGCAATTCACAAATTTAAGTGGCCCACCTTCTTTTTTGAAACGTCCTTGAAAATTATTTCTGATTATGACATTTGGAGACGTTAGAGTGAGCTGTAATCTGGGTTTGGCCTCGTATTTAGCTGGCTGGGCAGCTCCTTCCTCCTCCTCCACCTCATCATCATTTTCTTGCTGCGTTCTATTCTGATATGATCCTAATTTTAGGCCTCCTTAAACCCATCACGATTAATAAAGTAAGTGTTACTGGTAAGTTTTAAATGTTTGGACTTCTTCAAAAATGCACTTTTAAGTACGAAATAAAAGGTTTTGACCTTGTGGCCTCTAACCCCAGATTTGATGAAGATTCACCTCCGTTCGCTTCAATAAATTGTTTCACTAAAGTTGCAGAAGAACCTCAGAAGGGTTCTCTTGTTACAGCTCCTCTCCAAACATGTGAAGTAACCAGTAAAATAACAGAGCAGAAGCTGCTGCAAAGGTCATCCAGCTGCATGATGGGAGTATGACTGTTACCACTGGGGTTTAGGCTTGTCTCTCACACACACACACACACACACACACACACACACACACACACACACACAGACCAAAGCCTGACTGAACTCTTACTCCGTCTACACGTCACGGTTTTCTCTTCCACATCTAACAGAAATATGATATCTCTCTCTCTCTCTCTCTCTCTCTCTCTCTCTCTCTCTCTCTCTCTCTCTCTCTCCTCTCTCTCTCTCTCTCTCTCTGTCTCTCTCCATTACCCTCGATGGTGCCCCACTTCGTTTTCCTTCCCAGGATCCTCTTTCCGTTCACCTGGTACTCCTGGTCACTGCCCACCACGGCGAACGGGATCATTTCCTGTTGAGCACACGCAGATGTGAGCGACTGGCGAAGGCGTGTTCCGTGTCCCGCCAACAACGCCGGGAACTCACCCTGATCTTGTCATTGATCACTCTGTCCTCCGCGTCCTCGTCAAACTCTTTCTGAGGGTAAACGTCGATCCCATTGGCTCGTAGCTCCTCTCTGATCTGCACACACACACCGGCACAGCAACACAGATGTGTCCCCCTAAATATATGTTGCGCAATACACATGAAAATAGAGGCGATGCAGCGGTCCAGCCCTTCTCCTCAGCGCCACTGCCAGCCGTCGGGCGGGTGAGCCAGACTGTCAGAAGAGGACGCCTCCAGCTACTCCTCTGTTGATGTGGTGGCCAGTCGATACCGAGGATTCGTATTTTGTCAGTTCCCCATTAAGAAAGGCCGAGGCCAGGTCAAGCACCCGCCCGTCATCCCACCGTCCCGACCCCGTGGCCCACACACCTCAGGCACCAGAACAGATAAAGGGCTCGGCCTGGTTCAGGAGAATTCCGATTAGGTCCAGATATTAAAGCGGACTCACCTTTAACAAACGCTCATAAATAAGAAGTCCTCCCTGCTGCTGTTTGAACACTAAACCCAAGAGAGGTTCTCACATCCTCAACACAAGAGCTGTAGTCACTCAGAATGGTGCGTTTATGGGACCACCTCTACTCTGTGTTCACAAGAAACACGACAGAAGCTAAAGACTAAATCAGAATCAGAGCTTTTGAGGAAATCAGGAATTCTGAAAATTTCTATTTACTCTTTTATTGGTTGATTCTGCAATTTTTATTTTGACCATTTCTACTTGGCTCTTCACGAAAGGGGCCTGGAAGGCCTTTTAAGAGTGGGTTGAATTCTACAAAATAAAAGCCACACTGACTGCTGGTTAAAGGAAGCTGACCACAGAAACCCTCCGACCCTGTCAGAGGAGAGACGGAGGGGAAACCGGACCGAGTCTTTCCGTTAAACAGCTCCAGGTCAGTCGGAGCACACGCGGCCAACCAAAACAAGCTGGAAGTTCTGCGGCCTTCCTTCGTGCTCTGGTTTAACGCTGGCACCAGAGAAGACGCCGGGAGCCAAAACAGCCTGCGTGCTTCTCTGACGGACGGATACATTTTCCTTGTGGCAGGAAAATTCGCAGCGAAGAGCCGCCGTACTGGACCGAAGACCCCATTGCAGAACTCCCAGTTCACAAATGCAGCCATAAAGACATGAACACACTCCTCTTACCGTCTGCTTGAAGAAGTCCCTCTCCTCCAGTGTGAGCGTGTCGGCCTTGGCGATGACAGGGACGATGTTGACCACCTTACTGAGGCGCCTCATGAACTCCACATCCAGAGGCCTCAGGCTGGAGGAGAAAGAAGAAGACACTAAATTCACCAGTGGACCTCGGACGTGAACATGCTCTAGAAACTGTTTTAGACTACAAGTTGGGCCGTGACATGGAACAAAAACACTTTCGGCAAATGTTGCAGCGACATTGCATCCTGTAATTACACCGAACGGCCACTAGATGGCAGACATGGATTTATCACGTTTCGCTTCACGCAGGTTTCTACAGATTTCCCTCATGACTGCATGAGCCTAAACTATTTAGATTTATCGGTGTTTTTTAGTAGACCCAAGGAAGATTGCACATCTACAGTACATTAGGATACTTGTTACATTAAATCTGTTATGACAGCTCAGAACTATTCCTCATTCTCTGGTGTGCCGTCACTCCGCACAAATCAAAACTGCAAAAAACAGATTTTCACATTTTTGCATTACACGGTTGATTTGTAAAGCCCTGTCCCTGCTGACATTTTGTTCTCATTTTTTCTATTTCTCCCTGACCCCCTTCTTTCCCCCCTTTTCTGTATCAAACATCACCCCCAGTTGCTCCTCCAGACAGTCTCTCCTCCTGCTGTCTGCCTCACCCTCCAATTAAACCCCTGCCCAGCCAGGCCAGCCTGGTTCAGAGACCCGGGGACAGCTGGAGGAGAGGTCTGCTCGTCTCGCCTCGAAGACTGACAAACACACCGTGGGGTGGGCACACACACACACACGCACGCACACACAGGAGCATGTGCTGCGCGCTGTGTGTGATGCACAGCTGCAAATAGGTAAAGGCAAATGACACATTAAGCTGTGCAACTGGCCAGAGACAGAGCAACATGCTCTCATGCATGTTTCACACCACGGGGACAGCTGGCCCACGTCAACAGTACAACAGGGTTTATGATACATCTGTATAAATATGTATGGAATATAAATTATATAACCGAATGGATAAATCATCGAGGAGCAGATGGAAGAATGCACGAACTGGTATATCAGCTATTTCATATGCATGACTAATCATGTATGTGTACACTTGTCTTTGCACACAAACATATGCAGCATGCGAAGAATGCGTGCATCTATGCACATATGCTGATGTCAATTCTTTTCACGTCACATTTGTACTCAGTAAACTGAGTAAGTAAACTGAGAACTCCTCCACCAGCCGCAGCGCAAAACCTTAAAGAAGAGCCAGGTTGCAGTGTAGGAGGGACAAAAAGGAAGCGGTCCTGGTTCGCCGTGAGACGCAAAACGAGGTGAGCGTGACCACCCGGAGGAGGTCCGTGTGACTGGGCCCGTTATGTGAAGTAGCTGCTGCTGTTCTGCTTCACTGGACAACAGTCATATATCCGAAACCCCGGAAACAACTCCGAGGGCGAGCTGCTGACATGCAGCTTTCATTAGAACTACAGCTAGAGAACTTTGGTTCTGAAAAAGAAAAAAGAAAAAAACTTCAAAAAATAAAAGAAAAACACAACAAATGGAAACCAGACGGAAAAAAACAGAAAATTGGGGATAAACACCACTCCTCCTCCTCTGATGCTGAAGATTCCCGTCAGACATTATTGTAAATTAGTGTCTGTTTTATGTGAATTTGTGAACGACCGTTGTTGTTTCAGATTTGAGTTTGAGTGTTTTCAGTATCAGACACTTCGATCTGAATATTTCGAGAATACAGGAAGTGAGACAGAGAGGGAGAAATGAAGAGGAAGCTCGGCCGCGTAACAAAAGCTGAACTGAGCAGCTGCGAGTGAGACGACTCCCAAACGCATCCAGGGCATGCTACATATACAAGTGTTAGCGTGTCTGTACACACACACCCTCAACAGGGAAACACACACATTCTCAGAAGCAGCAGCTGTGGTGACGAGAGCAGATGATGAGGGGGTCTGTCAAACATCTACACACACACACACACACGCATGCACACCCACCACAAACACATGCACACACACACACGCGCACACCAGCCCCCCCACTCCTCCCAGTGTGTTTAAATGGACAACTGTTGGGTTCCTGGTGGGCAGAGTGGTGCAGCGGCGGTAGGTGGAGGCTGCTCACTGACCCGGGGGCCATGCTCGGCGCGTGCACGCCGCCCTTCCACCTCCCACCAGCACATCGTGAGAGTCAGCCCTCCCCAGACGCGGGACCACTGACTGGAAATGGCCGTGTGAAATAGTTGGAATAGAAATCCGGTTTGAATTGAAGAAGCAAAAAGCAGGTGGATGAGTGTTTACAGGAACCGTCTCATCTCTCCACTTGGAACCGAACGATCACCCGACGCTCTCGAGCATGAGAACTACGCTGAGCTGACTCTGGGTCTGCTCCGCTCTGCAGCTGTGGAAACAGCAGAGCGGAGCGGGGACTCACCAGTGGCCTGTGGGGGGGATGAAGTAAATGCAGCAGTGCACCCTGGAGTCTGGGATCCTCTTCTTCCTGTCGATGTTGATTTCCTCCTGCAGGTAGGCCTCATACTGGTCGTTGATGAACTTCATGATGGGCTGCCAGCTGGTACAGAACAGTTGACGCAGCAGCAATTAAACATTTGTCAGCTGAGATGGTGGCCATATTGTGCTCAGGATGTGTCTGGGGTGAAGTATGTAACAAAGGACCACAATGACAGATGACACTGGTGCCAGGGCTCCAGCAGAATATCACAAATATTGTTCACATCCTTGTGGTTTCTGATGTTGTAGAGTGAAAAAGCAGGACGTCACTGTTGTGTTCCTGTCACACAGCACACCCACAACCATCTGAGGGCTTCAGTCATGTCACCTCACCAGTTTTCATTGTTGATCTGATCCCCAAAGCCGGGAGTATCGATGACCGTCAGCTTCATTCTCACTCCTTTCTCTTCAATATCTGGACAGACAAAAGGCTTCGGTGGATGTGGAGGAACCCAGACACACACACACACACACACACACACACACACACACACACACACACACACACACACACACACACACACACACACACACGTGCACAGAAGAAGACGGAGGGACAAACGAAGGCAACGTGCAGCGGCTAACCGTGGCTGATGGACTTGATCTCGATGGTTTTGGGGATCCTCTCCTCGGGGTCGGGCTGTACCGACTTGCGGCTCACCTTGGACTTGAACAGCGTGTTCATCAGCGTGGACTTCCCGAGACCACTCTGGCCTGACGGACAACAGACAGACGTGTTACTACAGGCTTATTACACCATCAACGTACGTCACACACGAGCAAGTGCACAGCACATTCAAAATACTGGAAACATCTTCCACATGTTTTACTTGATTGTACTAACTCTCTCTCTCTCACACACACACACACACACACACACACACACACACACATGCACACACACTCCCAGCTTATGGCCCCTGTGGGCACTAGCGTGGCGTGTGGAGTGTTGCCAAGCTGTCAGGCCTTTTGTAACACCCAGCACTGCCTCTACGGTCTCTACAACATACTTCATCTTTCACATTCACACACACTACACACGCACGCACGCATGCACACACACACAAACACACACACACACACACACACACACACACAATCCAAAGGTCAGGTGGCTGAAGGCTGGAATTAGGCAAATGCAACAATGCGCAGGGGCCACGACCACAGCTGCTCTAACCTTTTAACATCCTCTGCAGCCGTGTTTATTAGACTTACAAAGGAGCTGCAACTTTCTTATTACCATCGGCTCAAGTGTCTTGATTCACGTGCAAAGTTCACAGAGCACAAACACACAAAAATAAACATCGCTTCAGGTCGACAACATCAAGATTGAGTGGCTTCTTCAGGTGTTTATGGAGTGTGTGTAAAAGACATGTCCCTGCCTGCCTCACACTGATAAGAAGAACAAGATGCATGTTTAAACCCATCATCATTAATAAGTGTGACTCTGGTGTCTGGAGTTTTATTTCACAATCCCTGAAGTGTCAGAGTCCTACACCAGTAGATACTTGTTTTCACTGTATAAACCTCATACATCGATATTCACTCAAATGTGCACACGCCTTCGCCACACCTCTGTTACCACGCGCTCTCAGAAGGACGGTGGCAGCATATATGCAACACATTTGGCTTGTGATGCACAGGAACGTTTAGGGAGGCATGTTGGCATGCCTTCTGACTGCTCACCACGACCCAAATCGGTCAGGACTGGAGGGTTTCAGTTGTAACTGGGTGTGATGAGACATGGGCTGACACTAATAAGTGTGCGCTCTGCACAGGCCAAACTGGTGCTGAAGTGAGCTTCAGTCCATCACAGTTATTGTCGTCATTATGCCAATTTCTCAACTCCACAGCCTACTTTTATCCACTCGAGCATGCATGCGTGTGTGTGTGTGTGTGTGTGTGTACGCACGTACATGTGCATGTGTTCATGGCATCAAACTTGCCAAAACAAGTGAGAAACCACAACAAATACAAACAGGACTTTTTGCCTTGCTTTTTTCTTGACGGCATGAAAGATTACGCCATCGTATAGATCATTTGTAGTCCTACATGCAGCATCCTGTTTGTTATTTATCTGTCTCGGTCATCAGAGACGTACTTCCTTCATTCTGCATTTTGATTGGTTGGAATTGACAATCAGTACAAAATACCACTTGACTGAGTTTTAAATGGTTAATGTATGCTCATTTAAAATAAGACATGAATATTTAATTTGGACTTTTGTTGAATGTCAGACGTACCGACGACCATGAGGTTGAGCTCAAAGCCCTGCTTCATGGCCTTCCTCCTCATCTGCTCCAGGATGGCGTCGATTCCCACATAGCCAAATTCACCGCCATGGCCTTTGTCCCCCTTCATCTGCAGGTTGCCGTGGTTGGGTTTGCCAGACTCGGACATGTTGCTGTGGCTCAGGCTGACCTCTGACCCTGAGAATGCAAATAAAAGAGGAAAAGTGAGAGGTTTGTTTGTGTTAATCTACTTAATTCTACTGAAAACACAATTCAGAGAGTGCAAAGTAACTCCAGATAAAATCAGCAGGAAATCATAAGAACCCCATTTTGTTTCCTGTGTGAAACAGGACACACACACACACACACACACACACACACACACACACACACACACCATTGTACCTCTATCTTTGTGAGGACTATCCAGTTCTAACCTCAACCTTAAAACCAAGTTTGGAACCTCACACACATGTCCTCACTTTGCTAGTAAAATGCAGAATTTGGTTCTCAGGATGTGGTAAGTGCAAGAACACACACACACACACACACACACACACACACACACACACAACCTGTAACTGACAGCAAATTGAAGCACATTAATCTGACGGTAATAAAGCCCAACATGTACACACACGTGTTCAGACAGAAATAAGCACAACACAATAAAACTTTAATTTTCCATGAAATAAAGCAGTTGATTCAGGAGTCTTCTCAGCAGTCCACACACCAGTGAACGCACTCAGCTGTAAAGCCAATAAATGTCACACCGACAACCACACATCTGTTCCTTAACGGTGTGTAGTCTAGCCCAAACCTCACGTTAGCAGCGCAGCCCTCGAGACGAAGTCCTCCTATTCTTCAAAAAGTTAGCCATGTGAAAGTTGCAGCCGGACTTAAGTCGAGATAACCCCATGAGACGATGGACGGACAACTGAAAGCAGCAGCTTACCTCACTTTATGGAGTGAGTTGCTGAAGATGGGCTGCAGATGCTCCCAACTGTGATCAAGTGAGCAGCTCGATCTTCTCGTGAGGGAGGAGACTACGTTTCCTGTGACAGACACATGTCCTGTCTGTGTAAAGCCTCCAGGCACAGACACATGTGCAGTGCATGACACAGTTGCAGGGACGCCTTTAAATAATCGCTACTGAAACCCACAGAGCAAGTCTCTGTTAATGAGGAAGAACATCCCTGGCCTGCCGTCTTCCTGCTGTGTGACACTGTGGCTGGGGAGGCCATGCTAACAGTAGAAGAACATGCGCTTACACATCCAAAATAAGAAGATCAAATGGACGGAAATCCAGTGGAGCGTTGGTTATTCTACCGGGGCTGCAGTTTGATTACCGAATCACATCAACCTCGTTCCAGCACCTCTGGGTCATCATGAAGTTGTGGAGGGTGAAGTAATGTTGTGTTTGTCCTCAAGAGACCCAAACAGAAAAGCAGCATCCTCCGAGTGACTCAGTCGTCCCACAGCGCTTGGAATCTGGCCAATTTGTCTTTAGCCTCTGAGTTGTGTTGGTGAATGACACGGCGCGGCCCGACAAAGCCCCGGACTGAAGTCGGCGTCAGTCACAACGATCGCCCCACTCGGCTTTTGAATGGCAGAATCCAGATTAGACCTAATGGCATAATCCCGGGCATCGGCCAAGCCTCCTCCTGGCGCGGTGGCCACGCCAACCCCGGGCCGCTCGCTGGCTTCTTCAGCGCTTTCCAAGAATAGACGAGCGCTCGGCGACAGACGCTGGCAGACGGGCCACAAACACAAGCAGAAGAATAGAGAGTAAAGGGCCGGAGCCACGAGAGCCGGGGATGATCAACTAGCTTTAAGTGGCCATTAGGCGCCGTCGCTCAGCGCTTCTCACATCAGCGCTGTTCAACAGGACGACAAATTGGCCGTTTGCATCCCCCGCAGCCTCTAAAGTGTGTCACACAATCGTTGTCTGTTCCACTGAGCAGAAATAGCACTCGGCATGACCCAGCAGCATCAGCTGACGCAACAGATGCATCGGCGTTGCTCAAAATTCCACGAGCTGCTGCTCTGAAGGACGCTGCCCCGACGCCTCCTCACGACAGACGCTGGAGAAGGTGCTCTCTGCTGCCTGTGACAGGAGAACACTGGGAATGTTGGAGCGCTGAGCAGGTAGTAAATGACCAGCTGATCCAGCTGATCAGGAGCTTTGCTCAATGAATGGAGACGAGGGCAGGTCTTTTCTGCGTGAACGGCCAGATCCCATCAAAGAGACCACTCGCGAGCTTCAAACGAGGGCCCTCGATGCCTTTTTCTAACTTCTGAACGCGTTGATTCAGGAGATGATTCAGGAGAAGACTTAGATACAAATCAGGCATAACTAATGGATGGCGCCTAAGCCTCTCTTGTCATTCCGGCTTGTTTTTGGTTTCCTGTTCCTCTCAGTTCGGAGCCTCACAAAACCACAAGCATCTCTGTGTGTGCAGCACTTTGCAGTCTTAACGGCACTTCACCAAAATGAGGACACCTGCGATGATGCTAGACGGCGTCTGGAAGCCTGAAGACATGACCTCGATGATGTCTTGAAAAGACTCCATTTCAGGTGTGGGTCATCCAATTTATAAGACATTGACAGCACAGAGAGACACACTGGGCAACCAGCTGCATCATGGGAGTTGTAGGATTGTTTGTTTGGACTAGAAAGAGGTTAGCTAATCCTTTGTGCAAGCATGTTATTAGGAGATGGTTTTAGATAACGCAGCTGTCTTCATGCACACTAGGCCTCTGCTGGCCCCCCAGAATGAAATCGCAGCATTTATATGACAGATATCCGCAACTGCGTTGTTCCTTCCTGAACTGTAATATAACCCCGCTGGAAAATGAACACCGCGTATTCCCCTTTCATAGCGTATAATTCCCCATCTTTTGTTGGAACAGAGAATCCTGTTTCCTTTCTAGAATCACAGACATCTCAACCCCCCCCCTCGCGAGCCCGCTATTAAAATCCCACCGGGCACCAAAGCTTTGCTCCTTCATTTGAGAGCAGCTTGAGAGCAAAATATCTGCAAAAATAAAACACATCAGCAGTAAAATGTTTCATGCGACAGCGTCAGGGCAGCTGAACTGTCTCACTCCTGTGGTCAGTTCAAGTGACCTGCATGAGGAACTTATTTGTGACGGGGGATTTTACAACCATAATTTATTTTCTGTTGAGGACTCGAGCAAATCGTCCCGTGGTCCGCGCATGTGCCAGTGATTTTCTCTCCCCGTCTTTACTTGGTTGCAAAATTCTGCAACCAAAAACAAAAAGTGAGACATGAAACAGATCAGGTGTCATCAGATCAGGTGTCACATTTAAAGTGATACCTTCACTGACCCACCAGAATCTGTTTCACTGTTCACTATTTGAGGACCAGGCACATATTAATTAACCACTTTAAAGTGATTTTACGTGAGTGTTAAAACATTTATTGCACAATAAATAGAATAAAATCATATAAAATGATAAAACTGTATTGTAACATTTGTAGCTGCCTTCAGTCTCAGCATGTGTTAAAATGCTCTTCTCTGCTTCCTTGGGGGGGAAGAGTTTTGAGAAATGGAGCGCTCATGTCTGTTTTTCTACTTAAAGGTCTTAAGGTCTGTCTGCTAATCCAGATATTATTTATTCTTTTAAAGCATGGTTCCTATTAGACAAGATCCGCCCATTTTTGTCCTGGGGGTCTCCAGTTGCGCACTTCGCTTTTGTGTGTCTCAGTATGTTTCCACTACTCTTCTCTAGTCTCTTGTAATTTTGACTCCTTTTACAGATGGACACCAGGTCGGACTGTTCTTCAGAAGACAAGGTGACGTTGAGAAGATGAACAACAGAAGCTTCAATCTCCTTGAATCTATCAGTGGAGTACCGTCCGGGAAACGATGATGTGTTGATAATGACATACCACCTGATGTTGGCACAAGATCATCACACATCACTGCCTTTTCCCCATAATCAGCCACTTGCCTTTTTTCCTTGATAATCAGAAATGGCAGGAATAGATTCGGCAGATTGCAGTGTGAGACAAGCGTGGCTTACCCCCAACTGTTACACAATCTGTTATGCTGGCGTTTAGATGGCTTCACGGCCCAGCGCCACCAAGTGCATGTTCTTCTTTCTTAAAAGCTAAAACTTAAAAAAACACTTCCAGACAAAAGTGTTAGTGTAGTAGTGACAACCTACAGAAATCATGTATGAAAAATGCATTATCGCTATCTTCAATATTTTGCACAGTAGAATTTGGGGAAAATGTCTTTATTCTTGGTTCCTGAAGTGAGAAACACCAGCTAAAGAGGGCAATTCCACATTTACAAGTGTGAAACCTCAAGTTTGATGCTATTTGAGACGGTGTTTCAACAGGAATACCTCGTGACCTTTGTCTCTGTGTTGAGAAAACGTACTTTAACGAGGCTTCTGGTCATTTTACGGTCTACTGAAACCAGATGTTTTAAGTTAAAAAGTGATCTCCTCTTACTATAACCACGCTCTTTATGAGCATTACCAGCCGTTAACCACAAGCTTCTCACAGCAAGATGGACAAAAAAGACCTTAAAGCGTATAATTGTACAGATTCCTATTTGTTGGATGGAGCTTGACTGCACTCTGTTACCTTTAACAATCACTATGAGTCAAAACGATGCTTTTCTAACTGCGGCAACCGCAGGCCAGTCCTGTGGATGATGGCTACAGCTGCCATAAACACACGTCGGCTCTTCAGAAGACCTCAAAAGAATGCTACAGACCAAGCTCGGCCTCTCCGCCTTGACGTTTCTGCTGGCCCACCAATCCCTCCGACCCCAGGCCCGAGGTGCAGCAAAGCAGATGGTGCTCCTCGGTGTTGAAATACAACCCATCACTCTGAAAACTTCTAGTAATGTGGATAATGACATGTCGCAAAAGAGTCAGACTAAAGACAAAATGGAAAATAGGTGTACTTTGGAGCTTATTGAGGTCACGCCTGTGACCCCCAGAATATGGGACGGGAGATGCTTGCTACCATAACACTGGAAAACACACGTGTTTTTTGGTTTGGGTCGATAGCTGTAATCAGTGTAAGACAGGAGGTTACTCCTGGAGACTGACAAGCACAAACCAAACATGTCATATGTCATATTTTAATAGAAAAAAAAAAATACACCTAAAATCAAAGCAACCAAGTAAGAAGTGGAAAACAACATGTTTTATTTAGAGACAAGAGGAAAGACTGTTAAGAGGTGGGCTCATTCTTTCTGTTTAAAAGTGTGCTGCATCTAAGAAAATCCATTTAAATTTAACTAAATTGTAAAGACTATAAAATAAACAAAAAGACAAAAAAAAGCCTGGATTAAGATTCTCTCAGTCTGAATATAGTCATGGTGCTGTGGTGGACAGAATCGGGGGCCTCCATCCACCCAGCAGCAGCCCGTCACCCATGACAGGACACCATATGTCTTCCTGTCCTGTCCACAACAACACGTCCTCCTGATGTGGGCAGCCCGAGAGGTGAATCATGCACCACGTTCGCTTCCTTGTTCTTTTCCTTTCCTAAAAAAAAAAATAGCACCACCGTGTCTTCTTCAGTGTTCTGTTGAGGTGATCAGACACACAGCTGAATTTGCTTTAATTTAATCACGTCTTGTTTCAATTTTGTCAAAACCATGAGCAACTCTTCCACAGAACAAGGACATGGGGTTCTAGATCCCTTGGAAGTATCGTGGAAATAAATATTTTTCACTGATTCACTGTTAGTCAACGTGATGAGCAACAGGCAAACGATGCCAACAGGACTTCACTGGCAAGTGCGAGGACTATTGTAATTAATCATATAGGAAGCAACTTCAGGAATTTGCAGGGCTCCCACACACCACATGTCAGCTGCCATGTGTGAGAAGTCTTCATTTCTGCTTTACTCCTGTTGTGATGATGTCAGGGCCTGAGGCACTCCTAACTCAACTATCATCTCAAAATAACCTGACTTTGCTGAATCTTTTGGTTGCAGTTTACAACAAAGCAGCTATTCAAACAATGTAAAGCGAACCGTAACAGTAGATCATGTGACCCCAACGTGGAAGTGTGTTGGTTTTTTAACAGTACCCTCAGGGCAGAAAATTACGACAGAGTGACTAACACAAAGATTCCCACCAAAAGCAGCTGACAAGCATTTGGAGAAAAGATTTCTTGCAATTCCCAAACGGGCCAAGCACAACTGAAACTGAACATACAACCCGTTTAACTTTTCAACTCTCCCTGAACTTGGCAACAACCTCTCCAGAGAGCTGACACGGGGGATTGTCAAAATTAAATCATGTCAAAACAGCTTGGTTGCATCAGTGCCTGGCTAATCCACTGCACTGGATCAAAGATGGGCAGGAAACTCAGTCTGATGTGATGAGAGCGGAGGCCAGAGAGGCAACATTACTCGAGGGAGGGAGCAGAAGCTCCAATAAAGGCCGTCCTGATTGGTCCACTCTCTGTCCCATTATGGCAGATTGATTATCCATGCATGCTCTGGAGCTGAAGACACAATGGGGAGAGAAGCAGAGAAAAAGTGGGAAGGAGGAGTGTGTTTCTGACTGCGTTGGGGAGGGGGGCAGAACTCACCCTGCAAACTCTCCCTGATGACTGAACAATGGGGGAAGCAATAGAGAGAAAGAGTACGAGAGAGCATGAGACGGGTGTGCAAAGACAAACTTTTTTCCATCAGACTTGTGACAGAAACCATTCAGAACCTCAAAAGTTCTCAAACACAACAGACCTGGAGAACTAGCCCTGACGCAGAGCACCTTCTCACCACCAAATCTACTTCTTTATCACTCTGTGTTTCCTTTTTTCCTGCAGAATCATTAACAACCTCCCTCGTACAACACAAAAATCACACAGCTAAAAGTGAAAAGCAAAAACTTACCTAACCCTTTTCCTTTCCTTCTCCACTCTCTTCTACTCCCAATCACAGCTCCAGCTGGTGAGGCTGGACTGCCGCTGCTCCCCTCTGGCCACGCCCCCTGGCCACGCCCACCACACAGTCATGTGACTGCCATCCTAGGCACTTGGGAAGGCATTCGGGCAGACACACCCCTCATTGAGAGAACAAGCTTCATCCCTGTGTCCATCTGCCTAAACTGAACTTCAGTGATGAATGATCAGTGGTTGTGTTGGATGAGCTCCATTAGTTGTGATTGTGTGTCTCTACGTGTTACAGAGTAACCACACATGACTTATGGCCCGTGTGGATTTGCCTTCAACCTTTTCCAGGCTGTAGCTTTAGAACTAGCAGGTTTCACACCAACACACTTTTATTTCCTGACAGACACCCAAACGTGTCTGACTCAACTCTGTGGCTTTTGCTCTCTTCCGCCAACATGGCACCTTTGTTTTGATTTGTTACCACTCAGCAGGTAGGAAGGCGCTGACAGCTAGAGTGAATCATGCTGCACTGGACTCTAATGGGGCCAGAAAAGAGATGAAAACAGTTCCAAAACCCAGCAGTTCCCTGAAAACATGTTGTCCATACTTGTGCTGTCCCAGCTGTCCACGTCTCTATCAGCCACCCCCCCGACTGCAGCAGACTGTGTGTAAAGAGGTCTTTTGGGCTTTATGGATTGTTGAGCTAATTTTGACTGAAAGGGAAACTGCATAAAGGCTGCAAGAGGTTTTTTGCAGCATTCAGCAGAACATGGTTCCTTCCTTCCTTCTCAATGTTGACTGCATGGAAGCACACATCACATAAAGTCATCAGTGTTAACAGTTTGCATTCAGGTGTTACAGAACTGTAAATATGATTATCCTTAGACAACCACTTTATATTTAGATTGTTTTAACTCAGTTACCATCTCATCACATTCCCTGCAGAAGTTCTCATCAGAATCTTTCCATCATATATCTCTTTCCAGAGACAAAAAAACATTTTCCATATATCTTTCAAATAACAAGGAACAATGTGTGTGAAACAGATGACCTCAAATCTCCTCTGGTGGGAACGAAAGATGAAATAAACTAAATCTCTCTGATTCTATTAGTCAAGAAGACTTAAAAAGCAGCTTTGAACTGAAAATTTATGGCCGAGAAATTTGTTTAGAATTGTAACGATCGGCTCTGCATGGCCGTGCACGCTCGTATCATGCCTGCATTAAAAAAAATGTTAGTTTAATATGGAAACAGCCACGATTTGCCTCGTCATTGAGGTTAAAGCTGTGTTTGATGTTTGGGGCTCTGCAGCCATTTGGCAGCATCAGATTCTGTGGGCTGGAGAGGTAACTGGCTCACTGTGAGCTACATCGGAGATCTCTGTGACTGGCCTACAGGCCACGACTAATTGCTGGTGGGAACTAAAGCAGAGAGGAGGCATATGGAGCTGATTTAAAAAGTCACCTCCATGACTCAGCACGCAGAGTGAGTCGGTGATGGAGGCAGAAAGGGGCAAGGGAAAGAGGTCATAAAATTCGAGGGAGGAGGAGCAGCCGGGGTACAGTTGGATGAGGAAGCAGTAACGGGGACGAGAAGACAGAGGAGGAACATCTGGCTTGGATGGGATATTTACTGGGAAGATAACTGGGATCTGTTACAGATTTCCTGTTGTGTTTTTCTGCGGTGGTTGCTCTGCTCCCCTGTGGTGCAGAGGGAGACAAGCATGTGTGTGCGTGGAGGGAGCAGGGTTTATGTCAACATCCTGAAATGGCCTCCTCTTACACCCCCAACACCACCTCCCCCATTTCGCTGAAATCACAGACATTGCAGACGGATTCATGTGCACTTATTTCCTGAACTGCAACGCACCTTCGCGGTGAAAAAAAAAGAAAAGAAAAAGAAATGCACATTTGTTTCCCAAGCTGGTGATAACAAAAGTGTTTCTGCAAAGGCAAATGTTTGCTATTATGTTGTGGTTTTTACAGCACAACTAAACCTCTGAGCCGCTCTCCTAACGATGAAAAATCAACTGAGGAGATACTGTGGTCAGATACTGTTTGTTTATGGGGAAGTGTTTGGTCCGTTATTACCCTGCAAAGCTCTCCCAGCTGGACTAATTAATACCACAAATAGGCCACAGAGTGGGGGTCTATTATGCAGCTCCAGTTACAGTCGGCTCTCTGACACAGCAACGCAGCAAACATTGCTTCTGAGTCACAAGAGGAAAAGTATCCAGTAAGAATATTGAGAACAAATGGACGGAGAAAGACAAATAAAGAGAAAGACACATAAAAGACTGAGCAGACTGGTGTTTTTAAGATGCATCAGCTTGAGTGGTCCTAATGGAAACCAGTCCTTCAGTTTTTCTCTCCCACAGATGAACACAACCGAGCAGATACTCACAGACAGTTTCCATCTCGTGGTTGTTGTATATCTCACTGCTTGCAGAAGTCATTTCTCTTGCTAGCCTGTTTCTGTCTCTCTTTACAAAGAAAAAAAAAAAGAAAAATATGCCCGTCACCAAGTTATGCAGCAGCTGCTTTAAAATGTGTAACGGTGCGATGCGATAAGATAAGTGAAGCTAGCTCGTCACTGTGTGCAGCCTGTTGCTGAAGCAGCCTTCCCAGATGAGTAACAAACACACAGTGGCTCCAAGGAACCAGCCTTCTGGGGAATCCCTGGCCCCCTCGCTGGAACTGTGGGAGGCGATGGACAGAGATGACTCAAGTTTAAAAACAAAGAGAGAAGGGGAGAAGCTCTGGGATTAAACATCCAGCATGCATATCCAAATTTCCGTGGGTGGTGGAGAAATCTGGCTTCATAAGCAGACCGCAAATCAACTGCTTTCCCCTAATTATCAACAAAAGCCAACTGTAGTCTCCTCTGAGAGGTTTAAAGAGGACAAAGGTCTTGTCTGCTGCATTGACACCTCAAATCTGGAGGTGAAAGGTCACCATCTCTTCTGCACTGTGCTATATTTAGTTTTCTTTAGGTGTATTCATGCTGTAAGGTGCTGACAGTCTTTCCCACTGAGCTGATGGAGAGAAAGCAGTTAGAAACAGCTCTTTTCTTTGGCTAAGGTGCTGGACCAGGATGTATTTAAAGCCACACCCTTCAGGTAAAACCAAAACCCATGTTTTTAGATTCAAGCAGGCGAGTCTCAAGACTTGCACAAATAAAATATAAATGAAATTGGCCAAAAGCTTTGGTCTGTTCTGATCCATCTGCCTCGGTTTTAGATGTACAGGATAGGGTAAATGCTTTTATTGCAGCTCTGCAGGGTTACAGATACCGATTTTAAACAGAAGTGTGTGTTTACAGAGCATGGAGTACACTCCGCTGCTCCAGAGAGAGCTGAAATCTGATCAGTTTTCTTAAATTATATAAGAGCAGACAACTGGAGCCCACTCTCAGCTCAGAAGACCTGAGACAGAGCAGCAGTTCTGATCTGCAAATCACTGGAAGGTAAATCCCTGTAGCAGAGGACACATGCCCAGGAAAGGAGCAGCAGCCACGGGAACGCTCACTCCCAGTGCCCCCACACATGCCTACATGGATGCAGCCGAGCACTCGAACCCCTCTGCACCCTGATCAAGTGACTCTGACACACTTGAGCAGATGGCTGCACAGCAGTACAAAAGCCCATCTGTGTGTGAGCGCGTGCATTTATGCATGCATGTACTGGCACAAACACACGAAGCGGAGCACGGACAGCAGTTGGTGGAGCAAACAGTGACCTCATCTCAACTTTTGCTTTTCATTAACAAACATTTACACGCCAAATTCACTGTTTCTAATCTCATGATATTTCTTTTTTGAAGACATGAAGCAGACATTCCAAGGACCACATGGCACGGGGGGGTTGTTTCCACCCTGAGGTCTGCAATGCTTTGCCTTCGTTCCTTTATTGCCTTGGCCAAGATAACGGAAATTATTTTCACATTAATATCTTGAGCAAAGAAACTGCAGCAGCGGTATCTCAGATCAGGAGAGAGAAGACAACCATTTAATGAAGATAATGTCAGCCAAACCTCAGCATTATCTCTGCTCAGTTCAAAACCCTGTGATGGCCAATATCCTGCTATTTGTATTTTCTTTAATGGTGATGGAAAAGGCTGATAGGCTGATAATGGTGTGTTTGTGTGTGTGTGTGTGTGCGCCTGTGTGTGTTCGGCGCGGGAGAAAGTGACAGAGGAGTCAGTTTACTGCAGTTGTGGGATCTGATGAGATGACTAAACAGGACAAAGGTCTTTGTGCAGTGGTGGGAAACTTCTGTAACACTTGACTTCCCCCAGATGCTCAATGTAAACTTCCGAAAGCTTTAACTGGGAGGAAATTGTGTGTGTGTGTGTGTGTGTGTGTGTGTGTGTGTGTGTGTGTCTGTGTGTGTGCGTGCATGCGCGCGTTTTAACAAGAGAGGGAGAGAGAGATTTATCTGGGCCAAAGCCTAATGTGTTCTTCTATCTCTCAGCTCCTCCCTTCCACCTCCTCAAATTAAGTTCATAAAAGATCCTTTCATGTTCGATGCTTTTACTCTCCGTGTTGTTCAAAGGACTGTCAACCGTTGTTTAGAATAAGTGTGTATTCTATAGCGACACGCCAAACATCCCTGACATCCCTGACTACATTTGTGGACTGTCTGTGGACTGATGGATGTTGGGAAAATGTAAATCCAGTCATCAAATAATTATATATATATATATATATATATATATATATATATATATATATATATATATATATATATATATATATATATATATATATATATATATGTGTGTGTGTGTGTATATGTATAGATCTCACTTTGATTTAGTCACTTTATTCACTTTGATCAAATGGAGACATTTTCTGTTCAAATTCAATCATTTTAGAGTTCATTAATCACACGCCTCCCCCTGGTGGACGATTTTGGAAGTAGATTAACAATAAAAATCATAGTCCTAATCGGTAATAAGAGATTATTTGTGCCACTGTTGCCACCACAGGGATTTTTGCTGACAGTCTGCAAGTGTAAAATGAGCAACACCATTCTGCAAACTCAAACATTCACAATGAATGAAGTTTGGATTGTCCTGAGATAATTTACTGTGCAGTTTTGTCATTTTTGGATGCACAAAATCATATTCTTTGGAAAAAACAGGACCAAGATAGTGGCATTTGAAAGTTATACTGGCTGATAAAATACAGCATTTATTTTAATAAGTGGTTACTTTATATATACTTACTTTATATAAGTGGTTACTTTTACTTGGATTATTGTAAATACACATCCTCTGTATATTCCAAACTGTAGTCTACTCTTGCTGCTGTTGCACTGTAAATTTCCCCATCTGGGACAATAAAGGACTTCAATCTTGAATATTTAGCTACAAAAAGATGTCTGAAGAAGTGATTTCAACAGGTGTCCGCCCAGATGTTTTGTGAAATATTGTGACTTCATATCTGTAATTCACAATACAAGAATCACAAACGTCAGTCGTACTCAGCGTTGTTCACTCCACAAGCTTGGAGGCAACACATCCTTCCTTTTCTCTGTGTTTCCCTTCCCTTTTTATCTGGGTAATTAGCTGACAGGTCACACTGAGTAATGGTCTTAGATCACGGTGGGAGAGGACTGACCTCGGATATGCTGTCACCCTCTGGAATTGTGATAGATTACAAAGGTATGACAAAAATATTTGAAGACACTAGTGTGTGTGCGTCTGTGTGTGTGGTGTGTGTGTGTGTGTGCGTGTGTGTATGTGCGTTTGTGTGTGGTGTGTGTGCATCTGTCTGTGTGTGGTGTGTGCGTGTGTGTACGTGCGTGCCCTCTCATGACCTGCACAGGCTGAGACAAACCTCTTCCCTTTTGCTGCCTCCTCCTACTCACTTTCAGAAGGTTAATCCAAATGGACCTTAGAAAGAACAACAAGAGATTTTCCGTTCTATTTCTTTAGAGTGTGTGAGACGTACCGTGTTTGCGCCCTCAGTGTGCTTATTGAAGTGAACATTTGTTCATTTGAGTACCAGGCCACCTAAAAATGGTGGTGATCCCAGTGATACCATGAACCCATCCCAGTAACTTAGTGATAATCTTTGCTAACCTAGGAAGAGAAAAAAAGAGGCTCAAATTTGGTATTAAATCAGTTATACACAGAGGTATTTTACTTGTGGATTAACAGCTATAGCAATTTAAACTAAGTTTGTTCAAAGCAAATAAAAGAGCAGACATAAACAGAAAGGCTGGCCTGAAAAGGTTGTATTATCTCTGAAAGTGATATTCCTGAGCCCAGATGGTTGTCAGGGGTCTTTCTCCAGCCTTTGATAGATTGATGAAGAGCAGAGCTGCCTGTCAAGATAAAGTTCCTCTGTCTGGCTGAACATGCAGGAACAACCCAGATGCTAATCTGTCCCGGTCTGGTCCCTTTAGGCTGGAGTGAACTCCTCAAATATCTCACAAATCTATAAATTCAGTACTTGAGTCTGTCGCTGGTTTTACAGCAGAACGAAGACCGTGTTAAAAAAAAACTGAAGCTGTGTTTCATCTAGTCCTCGGATACAGATGATCTGGTCTGATGGATGATCCCAGCTGCCCACCAGTTGTTGACTCCCTTTATTTCATGTTATCCACTGGCAAGTCAGCAGTTAAGGCGACCTCTACTGCTTTCTGTACAAGTCATTTGTAGCCACCATCGAGCCAGTTCCTTAGTATAATAATGTAAGTATTTTATAATCGACCATTACTTCATTTGCTCCTTTATCCTTTCCACAAAGAGCCATAAAATAATCTTTCTTTAGCTGCTGAACTCAAAACTCTCAAACAGGGGGTCCAGGTTGGATCGGCCACAGGCTCTGAAAGTCCAGGGAGAGCGTCTCTGTAGCTGGGGGGGTCTGACCCCACCGCATGTTATTGTTGAACAGGTCACTGCATCACCAGGAACTATCTGCTTTTATTGTATTCAACGGTCTCTTGTTGATGCTTGTGGAGCTGACGCTGCTTCAGACCCGCAGGTCTCGATGGCCTCACACTCACACAGGTTACAACAGGTAGCGCTCATTGATTGAACTGTGAGTCCCATTTGAATTCCACTCTAATGTGTCCCTCCTCTTCTCCCTCTCTGGCTTACACAACCTTTTCCACACTGACCCCCAGCCTATCTTTAAATCTGTGTGATACCTCCATCACAGAGTGGATGGATGTCTGCGAGGAAGCTGATCGCCTGACCCCTGAGCGAGGGGAAGTGCTCGGCAGTGAGGTCACACAAGAGGGGAGGCCACTGCGTTGACAGAAGACGGAAGGAAGCACAGGATGCTCTATGTGCTTTTGGGGGTGTGATGCAATTTCCTACTGGAAAAACTGAATTAGCAGGAAAGAGTTTTACACGACCCAAAACACTGCCAGTATTTCTTTTTTATATTAAGGATGTAGCTACATAATGTGCTCAAATAAAACACTCTTTAAATTAGAACGAGGGGATTATTTTAACAGGATAACATATATATTTATATATGCAGGAAAATCTGTGAATAAGCGTTGTTGAGATCATTATGAGAGCAGGGTGGTCCAGCCAGAGCTCCAAGGCCCTCCAGGCAGGTCAGCCTTCATCAAGACCCCTATTAGGTCCTGCCTATGTGGACAAATAACAATCGACCTCAATATCACGTGCTGTGAGAGGAGCCTGCACAGGAACACATTTATATGTGCAGTAATACATCCCATAGGGTTATCACTGACTATGGTGTGGGATTAAAAAAGAGCATCTGTGATGGCATGACACAGTGAGTGTGAAACAAAGATCTAATGATGTTGTAGATGAGCATCAGTCTGCATCACAGCATCTTCTGAAAGGGCCTGCAGCATTCTGCTCAATGCGCATCATTTCAGGCAGTAACATAAATGCTTGGCTGAATGGCACGGTCCATAGAAATGTTCAGTGTTTCGGTGTGAGATGACTGGCCTACATTTCTGACAGCCTACAGAATGTATCACAAGCAAGGCTGAAACAGATCACCGTTGATCTCATCTGAAGATTCATCCATGTGTGCAGACTTGGTACTTCTTTGTTAGGACTCTCATTGACATAATGTATTCATAATGGATAATGTATTTCCTGAGAGTGCAATTTTTTTCATCCTCAATTTGTTCAGCACTTAATAAATTATTACAAACATTATATAAAATAAATGTGATCAATATAATGAAAATGCATGGTAAAAAATCTTTATCTTGTTTTGTCATATCCAGACCACACAGCAGAAACCAATTTAAGCCTGGTGAATAAAATATGACTATATTTCAGTCCCACTGCACCTGTCCCATTAATTTCTATTCAACCTGAACAGATACTTCACTCATAACCACAGCTCCCCAGTCTCCAGCACCATAGATATATCCACACAGCAGACTAATCAAAAGAGTTGTTTTTATTACCTTTTCCCCTTTAGGGGATCTATGATCCGGTATGAGTTAAAATGGAGACAGGCAAATAGAGGAGATGTCACTTAAACAATAAAGGAACGTATGGAAAATATGACTAATTTGAAATGGTTTTTTTTTTTTCAGTTTTGAGTTTTTCCATCTGGGACGGAGGCTGTAATACGTGCTGGGCTCTTTCTGTGAGGAGGGAGGATTCCTGCATGGGTTCTCTCCAGGTACTCTGGCTTCCTCCCACAGTCCAAAGACAGCTCCAACTGGGGAAATCTAAATTGCCCATAGGTGTGAGAGTGAATGTTTGCATGTCTCCTTGTGTCAGCCCTGTGACTGACTGGCAACCAGTCCAGGGTGGACCCCACCTTCGCCCAATGGCAGCTGGGACAGGCTCCAGGCCCCCCATGACTCCGTGGAGGACTAAGCAGTAGAAAATGGATGGATGGATATTTGCAGTGGATCAAACTGGAAATCAGAACACCATCTAGGATGTGTGCTTTGTACGTGCACACCCTCTCCACACCAGTAGATGGCGCTACTCTATTCATCTTATTCAGAATAGAAAGACAGACGTTGTGGAGGAGACCCTGTCATCAAGACAGCTTTGGAAATCACGAGAATGAGCAACGATACGAATTGAGCTCCAGAAAAGACACCTGTTGACACCTGAAAACATATTCAGAATTTTAAATTGATTTTTGGATTAATTTTTAACATTTTTTAAGAAGTGGCTGGCTTGGTTTTTGGCTCAGGCCATTTTCCCCCTACAGCCCAAATACACAGACATCAGGTGGACTAGAGACACTAATACAGGGATGGACTGGTGACCTGACTGGGTCTCTTCCAATGAGGGTTGGGACGCTCCAGCGCCTTCACTTGGCTCATCCAAAGTGATTGTGCAATTACAGCCAAATAAATGAAAGCAAACCTCAGTTTAGGCTACTTACTGTCAGGGTTGGGGGATTTTCGTCCAGCGTGGCTGGGTGAGGAGCAGCGGAATGTAGTGACGATGGTGTTGTGGTGAGGGTTGGGGTGATGCGGGTGGTGCACTGCTGGGTGGTGTCCGTTGTTTTCTGGAGGAGCTCTGGTGATGCTGATGTCAGGTTTACGCACATCTCCGGGGCTGGGAGGCTCAAACTTGCGGGAGTGATTCTGCTCCGGAGGCCGGCTGGTGCCGTTGTTGTTATTGTTGCCCTCATTGCGACGGATCACGGGGGAATCGTTGGGGGTCTTGGCAAAAGTGACCTCCCTCCTGTGGCTCATCTCGGGGGTCTTGGAGTGGCCGAGGACTTCAGGGCGTTTCAGGGCGCTGTTGGCCATGAAGCGGGTGGAGGCAGGGCTGGTGGCATTATCCACTTGCTTGCTGGAAGAGGAGATGTCGATATTAAGTTCTGAACGTCGCGACACGGGCTCGGGGGTCCTGGAGCCTCCTCCACCCATGATGGAACGGGGCTGGCTGTAATTGACGTTATTGTTGTTTGTGGCGGGAGCACCCAGCTCACGGTAATAGATGCTGGTGGGAGACATGGCATTGCGGTGAGGGGAGTTGTTTGTCCGTCGGGAACCAAGTGAAGAGTGTGATGAGGTATCCACATCTTCCACCTCAAAGGACCTCTTCAGAGCTGCACAAAAAAAACACAAAACAAGATCAATTTCTGATTAATTTCACTGGTAATAATTAATGGATGTTAGGACCTTTGTGACATGTGACCTTTGTGACATGAATATTATGTGATGTTTATACCAGTAATCAATTCAACATTGAATCAATTCAATTCAACATTGAATATGTTGGTCTTTTTAACAGTCCAAAAGCTTTTTTATTATCACTAAAATATAGCACACAGACAACAAAAACAACAGATGATGAAATGACCTTTGGTTGAACATGTTGATGAAGATTAAACTGGAAAGTGAACCAAGCTGATAGACTTTTTTAAAGTAAATGAAAAAATACAACAAAGTATATATAAATGAATACATGGGAACTACAGATTTAGTACAATGTGAAGTTAAACAGGTACACACTGAATCTTTAACACATTCTGTTTACTATTTCATACTGAAGTTTGCCATTTATTTTTTAAAAAGTATCACTAAATATTCACTCATACGAGTGAGACACTACTAATGAATATATCCTTTATTTAACTACACTTTCTGATACAGTTTCTTGTTAAATTCCTGTTTAAACTTCTCCAATGGCTCCCCGGAACAACGTGACAAATAAGTGTTTCGTGACATTTTTTCATTCAATCAGCTGAGAATTATTCTGTACCTCATCAAAGCAAATCTCCAAGCTGGCAAACGGCCTTCTCCTTTGTTAGATGCGTAACATTAGACAGTCTACACCGTCCAGGGGAGGATCCTGAGTGACGGACTCACCCCCTGGGAAAAATGCACTGGCGTGGAGTCAACTTGAATTTAACTCCTGTCAGGGATTTGCTATGCCAACCCAAAGGCTGGGAGCTAGTATTATAATGACACAGTCCACTCATGCGCACCCTAAAGAACCAAACCCAACCATTTTCCAACAACTCAAAAAGGCGGCGCCGATTACTTGATTGGTTTGTGGCTTGTGGCTTGTCTGCCTTTCCCTGCAGCTTCGTGTTGTGTTGCTTTGTTCAGAGTGGTCGTAAAGACGAGCAAGTGCGTGTTCCAAGAATACACACAGGTTTATTTTTACGGAGCTATGCCCCTGGAGACAGAAGCATTGTCCTGGGACTGTCACAGTTGTGCAAACCCAAAACTCTGTTAGGAGTGTAGAGCACAACAGAATCACATCAAAGCAGCCTTCCCATATATCAGCCACAACCACTAATCTAATTTACCACTATAAGCTGCTTTGTCCCGGTGGACATTTGATACCATTTATCCCCCAACAAAAATGTTGGCCAAAGCGTTATCCTCGGTTTCTGTATCTATGCAAATAGATAGAAGTATTAACACACATTAAGTCTTCCAAATCCTCATAAGTCCTTCACTTAGAGCAAGATTACTTTTAATATCTGCATGTAATATCTGTTTGTGTTCATACTTGTACAGACAACTAACTAACTGATTAAAGAAACAACTATATGAGTTGTTTGAAAGCTCCAGTTTTCATTAGGCACACATATATGTGCAGAAGGCCTGATTTACTCTTTGATAAGGTTTTTTTTTTTCCAGGGTTGAGATATTATAAACAAATTTAAAACCTACTGACACCCACTTTTATGATCATTTTGTTCCTCACACAGCTTTCATTATTCAGTATGGGGTCATCAAACAGCGCTACAGTGCATTCCTAGAAAGACATAAAAGTATACAATGAACTAATAATTTAGAGTCGACCAAGCCCATTTTCCAGTGGACTATATCCATGGTATCGCTGCCTTCCTGTGTCGTGTGTTTTACGATTACAGAGCTGGACTCCAAGGCTCTGGCTGCTTTCAGCTCTGGCCAGATGAGGTGGTCTGCCAAAATCCTTCCGCAGATTTCACAGGCGCTGACTCAAAGAGAAAACTTTAAGAAAACCAAATACACTGTAGACTTGAGCTACATTTCAGAAAGTGAAATCCAGAGTCAGGAGCAACGGTCAGCCACCAAAAAGTGAGACATTCTGTCAGTGACCTGCGAGGGATCTTTGATTAGCATTTCTGTTCTTGGCTGTTCTGAATTGATTTGCCCTGATGGGTCTTATGGAGGACTTGGGTTCCTTCCTTTCAAGCCATTTGTTTGAATTCAGAGTGTGCAGTGAAGGGTGAATCTCTCTGGGCTTTAATGCTGCAGACTAAAATAAATAGTAATTCCGGTGTTTTTAAGGGTCATACTTCCTACACACTCCCCTCTGCTGCGTTTACTTTCACCCAGGATACTTTTAACGTACTTCTGAGGACAAGGCAGGGTTACAGAGCACTAGGAAGAGTGGGACAGATGGTTCTGTAGCAATATCATTTCCAGTGACAAAGCATTCCCAGACTATGAGCTGGAAACAAGGCTTCTTCAGAGAGCCTCATTAAAAGAAGGCAGAAGTCTCATCTCCTTGACTCAACGCAGACAGCCCTCCAGCAGAGGAGGCAGGGGTGTCCTTACTTTTCCTTCATCATTGTGTGTCCTAACAGAGTCCAGGTGTTCATCCAGGCCGCCTCGCTATCCCTGTCGTCACTCTTTCTCTCACGGACAAACGCTCAACATTCAGCAGGACTGTCAGCACACATGCAATAGGGGAGATAGAGTCAGAGGGAGGAAAGTAAACAGAAGGACAGAGACGCTGAAGGTGAGGTTAAAACCACTCAGCTGCTGCCAATACTAACAAGTGGAGCCACCACATTTGTACGTGATGCAGCTCAGTAACCCGCCTGCAGTGTGAAGCCGCCTGAGTCACTTCTGGTGACCTCAATGTACCACAAAATGTTAAGTGAAAGTGCTGAGAAAGGTGCAGGTCAAAGTTCGTCAGGAGTTCACACCGACTTTCCCCCAAGTCAGGCCTGCTGCATCAGTGGTCAGCTGTCTGAACACGTCTGGACGTCAGCAGGACGGGGCGTTGCATACCGCCGTGATGTGACAGCAGATGATAAACTGTTCCAGTGATGATTCTGCTTCATGAGTCAACGGGACCAAGAACGCATGACAGCACAGAGAAAAGATGTCACCGCTCGGCTTTGCTGCCGTTCCATTCTGCTTTGATGAGATGTGCAGCTGTCAAACAGGCCAGCATGAACGTGCTCTGGTCACAACACCGATTTCCCTTTATAAAGCCTCCTATGCAGCATCATGAGATGGATGTTTCTGCTCCATGTTGAGATCTAATGCGAGTATTCATTTGTCCATCTTAGCTGTGTAGCTGTCAGAGGCTATTTGCCCAGTGTTTAAAGGAACTAAATGATGATTTTAAAAAAGCGGGGTAATAATAGTATTTATAGCTTCACAAACTAATTGAGAATGAATACTTCCTGTTGTGTTTGCTTATGGTTCTGATATTGACCTTTTATACTTTAGAAACATTAAAAGGACTTTGTAGAAGTGTAAAAGCACTCTGTAATAATATTTAGTCATTGTCTGGGGAAAATCAGATAACTGTACCAAATGTTGAATTTGCACTGACAATAATATAAATTCAAAAGGAGGCAAGAGCAGATTGGGAACTGGGAATGTTTACCATTAAGAAAATAAAGCAGGAAAACTGCTATTCCAAAGAAAACTGAATGAATGGAAATGGTCATGGACATGGTCAAACCAGGAAAAACATCCTGTTTGACAAGACAAGGCCAAGCAACGATCGGATTTCACACATATTTCACTAACAAAGATCAAACCCTAATGACTGCACACTACATCTTCCTGGCCATTTTTGGGTTTAGCAGTCCTGAAGAGTGCCAGCGCAGAATTGTGCGGTTCGCTTCTGGGCTGGACGACACCCCGTGTCCAGCACTGGAGAACTCTGGGAGTGAAAGAGGTATTCGCCAAAGAGCAGAAAGTAGCTGCAGGTCATTTTTGGATTAGGTGCAATTATGTTGACCCAGAAGTGCGCACATGCACACACACACACACACACACACACACACACACACACACACACACACACACAGTTATCCTTATGGAACCTTTCCTTTTCTCAAGTGCTATCCTCAAGTGAACCTCAGGCTTTACGGCTTTACCCTTAAAATGAAGTCTTCAACCTGAAAGACTGATGTGTGAGGGTCTCACATTTGGGTTCCAATAGGGTGCTTGTGTGGCTGAAAAGAGTGGAAAAGGGTGAAAAAAAAGTGTTGAAGTGTTTGAGGGGAATAAAAGTGGGGTTGATTAATTGGGAACCTGGAGTTACCTTACAAAAGAAATTAGAATCAGACTACTTCTACTTTTTACAATGAGTCACACAGCCCAAGAAAGAAAACGAATGTCAGCAAAAAAAAAAGAACAGAAAGTGTAAGAAAAGGCAGGACGCACTTTCAATGCTAGTAAACGAGCGAGCAGTGGATACGAGTGTCTGTTCAGTCGGCCAACTGTGGTTAAATATTCAGAGAGCACCAGTGGGAACTGTGGAGAAGCTGTTACTCACACTGGAGTCAGCCTAATAACATGCTGCCTCTCTGGCCTGGTTTGCACACGTTCACCATTTCACTCCCCGTCTCAACGTTCAAATGGCACACTGGAGCAACAGCATGAGCAGATATACTCTGGATCGGGCCTTGGGTTGGTCAAAAATAACCGAGTGTGCAAATCTACACGGTCTTTCTGACAACACAAACTATAGGGGCTTGATTGTGGTTTTGTTTTCCTCTTCCCCAATAGTCACATTTACACATTCTAGTTTTTAAGAGATGCTGATTCGGTGTTTTCCACAAAGTTTTGACCACACAAAATTTAATCCATTCCTCCATTTACTCAAATGTGAAAACAAATGTTTTTTCTACTATTATGTCTTAATTTCCTCCTCCTGCAGATCACACAGATCTACAGAGTGTACAGGAAAACATGATGAGCTGGGTTAGAACCAGGATTTACTTGCTCACGTTTCCACAGCCTGTCTCTGGAAACAGAGCAGTGGACCAGTGACCAGTGTAGCTTTTTGGTGCTGAGGATGTGCTGCCTGATTTAGCCACGAGCCTGTTCTTTTTCTGTGGAGAATGCCTACTTTTTGTGGCTTCCGCTCTCTGCATCACAACAGGCTGGAGAGCAGCTGAGGAGGAAGAGGAAAGAAGCGCTGATGGAGCCAACACAGACGGGTAGAGGAAGAGGAGGACAAAGGGAATCAATGCCAACTGGCCTTAAAAACAAAGGGGAGATGCACGTGTGAAGGCTGTATGAGGTGACAGATGTTTGCCCTCTGCACTGACATTGGTCAGTACAACTTTAAGTTTTCAGCGGCTACGTTCATGACGTAACTGTGGCGGGATTGATAAAAGAAGCTCAGCTGTCACATGCTCGCTGTACTGAATAACAACACAGCATAATACACAATACATTACAAACATTAAAGAAGTATGCACAAGTACACACATGCTCCCATATGCACATTATCTATCTGCTCCAGCTGCATGAAGTGGCTGCAGCTCAAGTAAAAGAAACATCAAAAATCACAAACCTTCAAAATCAGAAATGATTCCCTCCAAGTGTGGATTGCCTCCTGAGTCAGACATTTTTGTTCTCTGTCAAACTTTCAATGAGGACTCTCAAATTCCAGAAAAAATACAAAGTTAAATGCAACTTTGCAAATGTGTTTTCCCTGTCTTCCCACTGGCTTTCCGATATCTCTGGATTTAGATGTCAGAGAGTGGCAAGGCGCGCCTCCTCCCTTACTCCTCCCTGGTTACAAACACACTCCCCCTTCTACTTCACGTCCTGTGTATGTGGACACACACTCGTGCGTACACGCAGGCCTTCACAGAGACCCTGTCATTCCCCAGGATGCCCCCCCCTTTTCCCCCTGACCAAAACGGTTCAGGTCTGAGGTCTTCTGAAAGCAGATGTCATGTTGAAGAGTTCACGTCACGTTAAACCAGCTGTCCTGCAATCAAACAGGTTAAAACCATCCGTCAACGATGTTGCTGTTTGAGTTCCGTCTTTGGATAAACAACCCCTACAAACTGGCGTGTTCCTTAAAGCGCAGTTGCGCCTGGAGTCGCTGCTCTCCTGCGTCAGAAAGACAAATGCCTGAAGGGCTTCCCGGAGAAAGTTGACATTAGAGATACAAATGAGGCCTCGGGGCAATCAGGGGGTTATTCATGCACTAACCTGCCCTCTGTGACACAGGAGCATGAGAGTCGGCGGGGGGCGGGGCATATCTGACCAGGAAATCTGGCACTGCTGCAAGCTTTTGGGAAGACGGACATCAAGGGGCGACTGGCGTGGTCGCTACCCTGTGCTTGAAACTGCTGCAGCTCTGAAAGCGAAACACTGTTGAAATAGACCTGAGAAGTGATGAACAAATGCAAGTTGGTCACGACTCAGCGACTCTTCCAAACTTCCTGTTCTTGCAGATGTGACAGCAAATTTTGTGCAAAGATTTTGCACAGATGAAAACTAGTTCAGGATCAGCTAAAGATGAAAACAAGGGCCCCGAGGGAAAAGTGTCCAGGAGATATATGGCCCAATGTCCAACCTCACAAACAGAAGGTGCCTGCGACTCCAACAGCCTCGAGGTATCCCATGAAAAATAGTCTGAATGAAAAGCTCCATTCTAATGGGCACTAATAGGATGTTAAGTCCACCTCGCCCCTTAACCCCAACACCTGAGAGGTCAAAGGGAACTGAACAGGCTTTGTGCTGACGGCGGTCTGGTCTGTGCACTTAACTCTGCAAAGGTGTCTCTGGATGCAGAACAGAAGATATCTCTTTCTCTCTCTCTCTCTCTCTCTCTCTCTCTCTCTCTCTCTCTCTCTCTCTCTCTCTCTCTCTCTCTCACTCACACACAAACACACAAACTGTATCCTCCAGTCATGGTTGTGGAAGAATGTCTGCCCACCAGATGTATTTTCTTCCAAGAGTCCATCATTAGCATGTATGTCACCTGCCCCCCCCCCCGTGTGTGTGTGTTTGTGTGTGTGTGAATAGAGCTGCAACATATGCATGGGTACACATCCAACAGGCATCTGTGTTAGTGTATTTTACAGACTTATATGTGTCCCTCCATACCCATGCAGAACCGAGCGGGCTGTGCTGTAAAACCACACGCTGCAATTCAGTCTTCAGGACTCAATTAAAGCCAAACGCACACAGAGTGTGGAGTACACACCTCCCCCAGCCAGTGTGTATTTATCTAAATCTGGATACACACTATGGGCTGTCTGCGGGGCAAAACTCAGCAGCAGAATGAGGGAAAGCTCCAGTTCAACATCTGGAGAACCACACACATGCATGTGTGCATGGCCTAAGAGCACTACTGAAAATGCGATTGTGCATGCTCGTGCACGTGTGGTTGCTTGTGTGCAGCTGCTGGTGTGTTTGTACAAAACAAAAGTCTTTGGCTCTTGTCGGGTAACTGTGCTTAAGCAAAGCGGTGCAGTCGCACGTCTCTGCAGTGCTGCCAGAGTCTGTACCTTCTAAATAACAATTATGGGTGAGTGTGATATGAAGTATGTCGACTCCCTGAGGAATACACACAATGTTGTGTTAAGTCATTTATTGTTTCACCCACGAGGGAGATTTCCTTTCATTCACACAGATTTTGCAGATCCTGTCATGATGCTTATTGATAAACTGTATCAGGGTGAGTGTAAGCCACCAACGGATATTTATTGTTGGGAATCAAGTGACATTTCCATTTTGCTTTTGTCCCAGGTCGACACCTTTTAATGACCATCAGCATGACCACCGAACAAGGAAATTATGTAGCTATTGGCAGAGCTACCGCCATAGAAGGGGCTATCACATTTATAAAAGTATCGGTTCAAAAGTTTAACAGAATAACGAATCTCTCTGCAAGCTCCCCTCCGACATTTGGACACAAGCTGCTTTGCTGTGTGCACCTTGTTACTGTGAGGGTAACCACTTGTAAACAGCCTCCAAACCATGTTCATCTATCAGCCCTCGCCTGGCCTGAGTTTCTGTCACGTTGAATAATTTCACCTGTCAGAAATCTTCCCCCCGGAGGGCTGAAGGTGGGGCTTCCCAGAGCATTTCCTGAACTCCGCGCGCCGCCTGTTTTCACGGCTCCCTCACTTCTCGTGGCTAATTATCTGTGGCCGGGAGGGCAGAGGGAGGAGAGCGGACCGCCCTTCGCTCATATCCTCTACGCTGGATGTTTTTTATATTAAAAGAAAACCTTTGAGCTCTGTTGCACGAGCAGTGGGTGGATGGCATGGGTGGCAGGTGAAGATGGTTGGTGACAGCTGCAACATACTGCACACACAATTTAATGTGCTGAAGTTGCACAAGAACAGTTGCATGAACAGAAATATATTTGAAATGAAAAACTTTAATCAGGGGTGATTCCTCTACTTCCATGTTTTTCCCCTTTCAGTTTGCTGTATTGAAGCTGCAGCGTGTCACAATGTGGCCTTGCAACATGCCAACGTGTGAACACACACAACCGATGGCACGGTCAAGTCAGCCATCAGTCCTGGATGAAGGCGAAAGGGCTCCCAAACCAAGATGAAGTTTGATCAGGTTTGAATCCCCATCGATGCTGAATGCATGGGGGGGTGGAGGGGGGGTGTTTGAGCAGAGTCGTCAAGACAACGACTCCAAACACAAATGCAGAACACAAGCTGGAGGCAGGAAGCAGAACTGCCATCACAGGACTTCCTCATTTGGGAGGAATGATTGACAAAGATGTCACTGTAGCCACACTGAAGTCTTCTACCTTTCTTAAAAAAAACATCAAAAACACATTTGCAAACATGTCACTTGGATTATTTTACACAGCTAAGGAAAATGGTGGCTGTAGAGAACGAACCAACAGTGCCCCCAAGTGGTGATAAGACTGCGCTCTGTGTCTTTATCGCACAGCTCCCTGATCCCAGCTACTCCGTTAATGTTGAATTAAAGGGTAGTTTCTCGAGCAGGGCTCAGCATGATGACAGTTTTAATCATTGCAGGATGCTAGATTAGTCTTATCCTCTCAAAGCAGCCAGAGCACGAGCCTGATCAGAAGTTCCACTGAAGCTTCATCAGCAAAATACAATCTTATCACTGCAATTAACTAATAAAAAGAGCTGAATAAAAGATAACTGAATAACAGATCTTAGAGGGGTAGCCACAAGCTGATGAGTGGCACTTTAGCTGTCGGGTTCAGGATGACGACCGAACTCAACTTCAACTAACTAGTAACCCAAAAATAACCCATCTGTGTCAGTTACAATTAATCTGACATCGGGTTTGAACTCCACTGATTTGATAATGCCATGAGGAATTAAGTGCCCATGCATCCTCGTTGGCATTTTGCAGCCTCTTTGCACTGGAAGATTAGATTTCCTGAGGCTGAGAAGTCTTGTGTGACAGCCTGTCACATGAAGCCTCCTCTCCAATGCTGGAATAACGCAGCTTTTCCAGATTAGAGCGTGGCCGGTGCACTTTGCAATTAGTTTAGCTGTGGTTGTGCAGTCACCGAGAATAGGAAATGTCTGGGGTGTCAGTTCACAGACACCAAAATAAAAGACAAATATAAATATACTGTACAGCATAAACCAGAGAGGGAGAAACGTTGAGGCAGACAGACAAACAGACTCCAAATGAAAAGAAAGCAAACATAGGAGAGCATTTTGCTGACTGCTGTCTTTTCTTCAGATCAGAATCTTCCAGTGAAAAGTTTTTACAATGGTTTTAAAAAGGGCCCAACTTACCGGCTATTCTGGCTCGCTCCATAACTGAACGGCTACCTCAGAAAGTCACATGTAACCTTAGCTTTTTCTGTACTCTCCCTCCTCCTTTTCTTCATGAAGACTTCCCTTTTAGTCACCCTGTCCCCCTCGTTCAACCCTCCCTCACTCCTCCCTCTTTTTCCTGCATCTGCCTCCAAGACTTAATGTCTTCAGCCTGTCAGGCTAAGAAGGGAGCGCTGCAGACGGACGCAGCCATGTGCTCGTCATATGTAGCCCCTCCATTCTATGTCCTTTTCTCTTTTCTTTTTCTCTCTTCCAGACTTGTTATTCAAACCCATCACTTCTCTTTTACCAAAAGTTTGTACTCAAAATGAATCCAGTGTCACCGGGATAGGTGCACGCATGTAAATG
The DNA here is from genome assembly GCA_911728415.1 of Lagocephalus sceleratus. Taxonomy (NCBI): domain Eukaryota; kingdom Metazoa; phylum Chordata; class Actinopteri; order Tetraodontiformes; family Tetraodontidae; genus Lagocephalus; species Lagocephalus sceleratus. The sequence continues at coordinate 2,028,980 of CAJVRN010000232.1, read as the reverse complement.
CTGGATCAAAAGTGAAGGAAAGCTTTCATTAGAATGGTTGCGTGATGCTCAGCCCCATTCAGGAAATGAGTGGACGCCTGACCTCTTTGTTGCTCAATTCTAAATACTACACTCTCCAGATAAACTGCACATCTGCAGCAAAAAAACCACCGTGCTTACTAAAGCAGCCGGCACACACTTGAACCCTGGCCTCAGCTTTCAACTCAGACCGCTTGGCCCTCATCTGGGTGAGAAACTCCCAAGAAAACGGGGCACACACCCATCTTTGTTTTCATGTCAGCTCAATGGATCACTTCCTCTTCCATTTTTTCTCTGAGAATGTCCCTCATTGACCCGTGTCTTCCAGACGGAGCAATAACAGCTCGAGCTGCAGGAAGAGTGTGATTATGTTTCGAATCAAATCTCAAATCAAACATATACGGCTGCCCAGGGTGCTTAGAAAGATGGTTTACAGGATGTTTGGCATAGCACTTAAAAAATAAAGGCATGATTAGCACTGGGTAGGTGATTTCACTCTTTGGTGGCTCTGGTGTGTGTGAGCGAATGGTGTGTATGACGTGGACGCCTCCAGCAGCCCTGAGCACAAACACACACTGTTAAAGGAAGAGGGATGAAAGGATAAAACAGCATTTATTTTATTACTTTTTTTTCCTATGACAGAATGTAGGTAAAATGTCACCAGTGTGCCCCAGAGTTTTCCCTCCAGTGGCCATGACTATTATCTAAAGTGACAGTGACCTTTCAAGTTTATTTATTTAAATATATTCCATTAAGAACACACCAATTAAAAGAACCACTTGGTCAGGAAGCCATCCTTTGACTTCCATCCCTTTCTAATTATCAACTCAGAATTGTTATATTTTAGGCTTTAGCTTCACTTATTTGAAAAAAATATTCCAAATAATCTGAAAAATGTGGCAAGACGGTGCTGGTTGTGGAAAAATGAAGTTGTTTGAGCACGTAAAGGACATAATTTAGGTAAACATGGTGCAAAAAGGAGGCCCCTCTCATTCATACCTTTCACCACCTCCTTCCTCCATCAGTTCACCCCCCCAACACACATGCAAACACACACACCTGCATATTCCCTTCAAAGCTGGAGTTCAGATACCCCTACACACACACACACGCACACACACACACACACACACACACACGCACACACACTTTCTTTGACATATTTAAACCAAACAAGCCATATTTGCACCAGATGAGGCAGATGGTCATGAGGCACAGATGGGCACGTGTCCTTGATCACTCATGCACGACAAACACACACACATCAACAGACACAGGGAAAAAAAAATCCAAAATTGACGTAAGGGTGGATGGTGAGCCTTGGGGTGCACATTAATGCAGGCCGTCACTGCAGATCGTGACCTCTGTCCAGCCGCGTGACTCAAACATGCTAAATTTAGTTATATAATAGTCAAGCAAAGAAACTCACCAGCATGCCAGCCAACACTAAAGGGATGCCTGCGGGGCAGTGATGCACAATGAAGGAGAAGGAACAGAGAGGAGGAGATAAAGGATAAAAGCAGCGGAGGAAGAGCGAGCATGGGAGGTAGTGAAAGAGGTAAATGGAGGGGAAGACAAAAGAAGTGATGAAATAAACTCACACGGGAAGAATCTACACACACACACACACACACACACACACTCACAATGGGAAACTAGTATTTCATGTTGGCCTTTTGAGTGTGTTAGACCCATCTGAGCAGAGTACACGTTGCAGATGATGTTGAGCGTCAATCATGGAACAAGCAGGACTGAGTGTGATTCCAGGTTCCTGGTGTCATCTCTGCCCGTTTGTTAGAAGAAAACAAAAGCTCTATTTTTTCCAAACAAAAGCGGCTCAACAACCCAGTCTGAGAACAAGAAATGATGCTGAATGAGCAAGTGGTGTGATATTGTGCTGCTGGCCACCATCTGATGACCTCACCACCGCCCTCCGCAGCGCTCTTCTTCGTCTTCGTCCCCCTTGCCCCCCCCCATTTGTACGCCTTGCTGCCACTGTTGCCAGCGCTTGGGCCTACACATCCAACCTGGGGCGTGTACAGGGACGACACAACTCCTCACATCAGTCATCCACACAAGCCCAATTCAAAGCAGGACCCTGTTCTTGCATGCATCAGCAAATGTGTGTGAAGAGTGTGTGCACGTGCGCGCGTGCGCACACACACACACACAAAACTCAAGGTTATTTGATTTTTCTAGAAAGATTTCAAACGCCAGAAGGAAAGTCCTCCCATCTACATATCCAAGTGAGGCAGAGAGAAGCTGAGCTCCTGCCATAAACACTCAAGTTTGGGAACCTTCTACGTTAAGTCCACGTTAAACAAATGTGATGAATCTGCAGAAAGACTCCTTCAACTCAACATCTATCACACAACATTAAATCCCAAAAATGTTTCATGGGTCAAAAAGACCCAAAGAGTGCAAAGAAAATAAAATCATTGCTGGAGCTAACTGAGCATCCATCGTGGGGTCCAGTTTGCTGTGGTAGGACGTCTGTGATACGGGCGTCTTCTCCGGCTCGCTGACACTTGCGAGCACCGCTGGACTGTCTCGGGGCTGTGAGAGTGTTTGTGGTGGACTCTGTCCCACCCTGGCTGCAGTGTAAATCTGCCGTCTGTTTCCTCCTCCCCAGAAGGTAATCGTGAGGACGTGAGCACACGTGCAGGGACCTCCTCGTCGTCCCAGGTCTCTTCGCTGGCCCTTCTCCCGTGTGGGTCTGAACACCTTCCCATAGCACAGGATTCTCCTCAGAACGGCCGTGGTGGCGAGCAGGAAAACTGCCCCTTTTCATGAACTCACACGAGGTTAATTAAGCGTGATTAATCAGCCTGTCAGGAGTATTCAGTCTTTTAGAGCATCGTGCGCACTAGATTTCATCCCAATTATCGTTAGCTAACTAAATGAACGTGAATGAGGAGGAAATCTTTGTGTTTTGGCAGACGAGGAGCCCGGCACAGCCACATCAGCTGGAGGCCTGCTTTCACCTCAGTCCATCAGCCTGAGCTGGCGGCACTGGAGAGAGGCGGGAGATGGAAGACAGGAGAGTTCCTGTGGTTCCTATGGCCTCAGACCTCTATAATCATCATGCCAAACCCCTGATGTCTAAATCCACAGCTCTGACCTGCACACTTTACATATACTATACATGCGCAGAGCTGAACCACGACGCGCTAAACCTTAGTCCGGATAATTACGATCTGTTGTCTGAAAATCATACTGTCCATACAAACACAGGAAAGTAATTAACATCAATCTGCTTGTAACATCAGATGTTCTTTTAATGTAGGTGTGGAACCAACATTCCTGACTGATGGTGCGTCACAATAAACAGCAGCGATGTGGCCTTGTTTCCTCCTTGTAGTTGGGGGGGGCTCAGTCCATCCATCCGTCCATCCATCCTCTACCACTTTATCCCCTAGCGGGGTCTCGGGGGACGGGAGCCTATCCCAGCTGCCTTCGGGCAAGAGGCAAACAGCCCAGTTAAGCTGAAATATCTTCATCGACCACCTCTATTTATAGCCAACGCTGTAGCGTCGTAGGTGCACGTGACTGCTGAGCGTGGAGAGGGTTCTCCAGAGCGTGAGGACAGACACACACAGCTATAAGCAGGAGGGCCAGGGGGGGAACCATGGGTCACTTCCTGTAGGGGGTGAAAAAGGAATCAGCTAAGAGCAAATGAGGATTTATCCATGGTGGAAAAGTTGAGCCTTTGACGTTTTGTAAAAGAGCTTATATCAGAGGAGAGACTGGAAGCGTGCTTATCAAAGACATCTTACAGCTTAATGTGGATGAAGGTGCTCAGGCTCAAGGATCCCATGAACCTGAGATCTCGGCAGCTTGACTCTCAGTAGGTGGATTAGACAGACCCTCAGCAGGGAGCAGCGCTACAATAAAGGCTGCTTTATCATTCACAGGGAGTTGTAGCCCATGTGGTGGCAAGACACACCAGTATGTGACTCAGACAGGGGAGAATCTAGTTCAGCAGTCAAGAAGAACTATTGTTGAAGAGAAATAAAGAGCTATTGACACCCCCTCCATCTGCTCCAGCTCCCTGGAATCCAGTGGCGTAACGGGGCAGTCTGCTATCTGATGTGTTACAGCAAATTCAGCAAAATAGAACCTTAGTTAGCAAAAAGAATAAAAGAATCTGAGTTCAATTAATTAATTAAGACTTTGTCTCATTGTGCGCTGTATTAAGACTTCTTATGTCACAAAAATGCTTAGCAAAGATAAATTACTACAACTCTTGCAAAGATATTTCCAAAACCCCAATCTTCTTCACAGCTCCACCTTCAGTCTCATCAGCTCATATGAGCTTCAAGAACTCTTTGAAGAAGGAAAGCAGTCCAAAATAATGACACATAAACACCCCAAGCAATTATTTACCACAAAAGAGTACTGAAGCCGAGTATGATGACCCAGCTATGAGTCTAAATAGCCCAGCTGACTGGGATCTCTCATGCGTAGGAAGATGTTAAGAGAAAAGGGGGAGGAGTAAAAAACAGCCCATTTACTCCACTGGGCCTCCACATTCATTCAGGGTCGCTTTATTTTAAACTACGGAACAACATGGCTAAATTCACTTCATTAAGCCCAACAGGCTCCAGGTCTCATGGAGCCTGATGAAAAACATATTTTTGTTAGTGATCTCGGACACGCCGCGGTCCCAGAGCAGAATCTAACACGAGTGACTGGACAGAGTTCTTCTGAAAACAAACTCAGACATGTGGCTAATCCGGAGGAAAACCATGACCTGATTCATTTTAGGTCATGTTGCTAAATTACCGTGTTGCTGCGGTGATTTCATGGAATATTTCACAGTAAGGTTCACAGTCGGTCTAACCCTTCACACAGACGATAGCTGCTCCCAGTGGCACATCTGCACCACTTCAAACAGATGCTCGACCCATCCTAATCGAGAACATTCGCTCGGAATGCAACGAAGAGGCTGCTTGGGAGCATCGGTGTGCAGCTGCTAATTGGGTTCCCCCTCAGTTCAACCGTGAATGGCTCTGACCTGACAGAGACTTTGACACCTCGGAGTCAAGATGTTCAACATTGTTGCTTTGAGCTGAGGAGGACAGCGCGCGTCCCACCAGGGCAGCCGCCCATCAAAGACCGCAGAGTCAACGTCCTTGCCAGTTTCGGGGCTAACCACGGACTCTGTGATCCGACTCTTCTGCACGGGCAGTTAGCATTTAGACAATTAAAGCCTTCGCGAACAGCTGGATTTTCCTTCCACACACCAATGAGTTGCACAAACGGCTCCTTAAGTCTGTCCGGCCATTACGGATGACACCGAGTGGCGTGTGTGCTGACGCTCGGTCCCCGTGACGATCCAGAAACAGCGGCTGACACTTGGCGATGAGGCTCCTCAAACCGGCCAATCCCGCGGCCCACCTGAGCCCGCGTCTCTGGAGGTCAAGGGTCAGGCCCCCAGGAGGCTGCTGTGGTCCTCCGTAATACTTTAAGCATCTTTGAGAGCATAATTAGCAGTTTAACCAGAGGGAAGTGTATTTGAGCAGCACGCAGAAGGGATGTACCCTTTAAGCCCTGAGAGGCCGCGTATGAGAGCTGATTAAGAACGCTGCAGTTTAAGGACTCCGTCACGCGTCTTCTCCATCTGAACCGTTCCTCAGCCGCATTCTTCCCTACAGACGACCGCATCCTGAAGCTCCCTTTGTACGAGAAAACCTTTTCCGCTGTGGCAACTTTCAAAGTGGAAAGGAAGATTACCTTAACATGTAAACGCGGTTTCAAAACAGCCAATTTGGCAAAAACAAAAAAAAACAAACCCTGAGCCTTAAAACAGCAGGCTGTGGCTACAGCTGACGGAGTAGCTGCTCAGGCTTTTATCCTGGGCCTGGAGATGACCTTTATTTACACAAGTTTCTATAAAGCTTCCTACATGCAGCTGTACTCTAGGAGGGGATCCATGATCTACAGCAGGGGTCTCCAGGTCCCCCCCAGGGGTCTCCAGGTCCCCCCCAGGGGTCTCCAGGTCCCCCCCATGGGGCCGTGTGGCTGCAGGTTCTGGTCCAACCCAGCAGCAGCAGCACCAGACTGGACTCACTTCATCAACTCATCTGAGTCTTCAACAGCTGACTGGTCAAACTGGGTGAGCTGGACTGGTGGAACCAGAACCTGCAGCCTCACGGCCCTTTAGGGAGGGTGTTGGAGACCCCTGATCTACGGCGTAGGGGACAGTGTGGGTAAACCGTAGCCAGGACCCGGGTTCAACACGTCATCTTCCCTTTGGCTCTCCTGTTCAAGCGGAACTGGAAGAGAAACAACACGTTCAACTGTCTTGGTTTTGTTGGTCGTCTCTTAACGCGGTCCTTCCCAGTTTAACAGGTTGACCTCATCTGTCCTGTTTCCATGGCCCACCTGAACCCTGGAGTCCCCCATGGTTATGACCAGTGGGGGGGGGGTGATGGGGGGGGGTCAGACACGCTCACACAGGGGCATGACGCGCGTGGCTGATGACGTCAGCAGCCTCTGGAGGGGCCACGCGGCTCAGGTGATGCGTCACAGCCGGGGGACCCCGAGGCTGCCCCCCCCTCACCCCTCACCCCCCCCCACCCCTGGGTGCTGGGCAAGCTCAGCTGCACAAACACACTGATGCAAATCAAGTCCTGACGGGGGTGAACGGTGAAGGGGGAGAGTTTGGCAAGTTAGCAAACGGATAAAGAGAAATGAAGAGCACTTTCAGGCGCGTTGTCGGGCGCGTGCACGAGGAGCAGAAGAAGTTCTACCTGTCTGAGCGTTCTTCTTCATGACGTGCGGCGCTGCTGCTTCTGCTGCTGCTTCTGGTTCTTCTGCTGCTTCTTCTGGTTCTTCTGCTTCTTCTGGTTCTTCTGCTTCTTCTGGTTCTTCTGCTTCTTCTGGTTCTTCTGCTTCTTCTGGTTCTTCCGCTGCTTCTCTCGGTCAATCAGCGCTGATGACGTCCCAGCACACCTGTCGAGACACACCGGGGCGGCGGGCTGGCAGCGCGCGAGCCACAGCAGAGAGCGGAGAGGCACGAGGCTCGTGTGATCCTGCGAGCGCGCGGGCGAGCGCTTTAAACCTTCAAAGAGAGGGACGCGAGAGCACGAGGGGAGGGGGGCGGGGGCCCTCACGCGCTGACAGCGGGGGAGGAGGGAGCGCCAGCGGTTTGGGAGGCGTGGTCAGCATCATTACATCATCATCATCACCATTACATCATCAACACCGTCATCATCATCACCATCATCCTTATCATCGTCATAATCATCATCACATATAATCATCATCACCATCATCATCATCACCATTACATCATCAACACCGTCGTCATCATCACCATCATCCTTATCATCGTCATAATCAACATCACATATAATCATCATCACCATCATCATCATCACCATTACATCATCAACACCGTCATCATCATCATCACATCATCATCATCATCATTATTATCATCACCATCATCATCATCACCATCATCATCATCACCATTACATCATCAACACCGTCATCATCATCATCACATCATCACCATTACATCATCAACACCGTCGTCATCATCACCATCATCCTTATCATCATCATCATCATCATCACATATCATCATCATCACCATCATCATCATCACCATTACATCATCAACACCGTCATCATCATCATCACATCATCATCATCATCATTATTATCATCACCATCATCATCATCACCATCATCATCATCATCATTATCATCATCATCATCACCATCATCATCATCATCATCATTATCATCACATCATCACCATCATCATCATCATCATCATCATCATCATCATCACTATCATCATCATCACCATCATCATCATCATCATCATCATCATCATCATCACCATCACCATCATCATCATCATCACCACACCATCACCATCATCATCATCACCATCATCGTCACCACACCATCACCATCATCACTATCATCATCATCACTATCATCATCATCATCATCATCATCACGGGTTGTGCAGGTTCCCCAGACACGTGACCTCTATCAACCAATCCAGTGCTTCCCTCTAGTGCTCTAAACTAGTGCTACAGCCTGACTATTTATTTACAGTTGAATATATTTCAATGCCAGAATTGGGAATACATAATTGTTTTTGTTTTTTAATTTTAAAATTACACATATATGTTTGTGTTACACAGTGCGCGCGCGTGTGTGTGTGTGTTTTCAGTGACTCAATCGCATTTTGTTATATTTAATATTATACTTCGTTACATTTTTTTCTTGATGTTCATATATACTAATTTAACTTTTCAACTTTTTTTTAAAGAACACATTTTATAATGTGTTATTTACGTTCAAGCTGCCAAATACGTTTTTATTTAATTAAGACGCCAAAGGACGTTGTTATGCTACATGACCACTAGATAGCGTAACTGAAACGTGTGAAACGGTATTGAATTAATAAAAACGCTTATAATGTTTTTTTATATATATTTTATTTGATCTTGACTTGATTAAAACGTGTTCACTCCAGAGAAAAAAAATCTCATTCATAATTAATAAAAAGAGAAACAATTATACTGCTGATGATAATATGGAATAAGAACAAGAAGCATACTTGTTTGTGGAGATAATAAGCTGACAGTAAAATTTAAATTGAAAGTGCAAGATGGAATGCGTGTGTGTGGGGGTGTGTGGGGGGGGTGTATGTGTGGACGTGTGTGTGTCTGTCTGGTTCAGTCAAGGACAAACAAAGTCAAGGGCCAACTCAAAAAGAAACAGAAACGAAAATCTACAGCTCAAAGAACAAAGTAAAAAAAAAAAGACCTTTATTATATAATTACAGATTATGAGTAACAACAACTTTTCAGTGGTTGATTATTTTTATGTGTACGATGGATAAACTCATCTGAGTATTCAACCAAACACTGAATTTAAATGTTCACAGATTAGAAGTATAAAACACATATGCACAGTTTTATTTATAGACAATAAGACTTTTTCCATTTCCTGAATTCTTAAAGTGGACGGTGGCCATTTCACAAATTTGACAGACATTCATGCTTCCAAACCAGTCAGAGTGTATAAAGTATAGATTGCACCTTTGGCATTTAAGCCCGGTTTTTGAAAGCACAAGGTAATTGTCACATGCTGTTGTGGGTTTCACGATAAAAAGTGAAGATGTAAAAAGATTTTTGACCTGCAAGATCTCACAAAGACAAGCAACACTCTAACACTAACACAAATACAAAAAAAAGGAGGAAACCGCGGCCATTTGCACTTCCTATTTTATGTACACAACAAGAAAAATAGCCATACAGAAGTGCATCCAGCAACACTTGGTGGACTTTATCAGCACTTAGAAAAAGGATCTGAAATCTGTGGGGGCTGAGATCACTAGTTTTTACAAAACCAGACATGTGATTTTAGTCAGGATTGATCCTGACTCACTCTACTTTAGATCCAACAATGAAATAATCAAAGTACATACACATCTATCTGATGTGATTGCACTTTTCCTAAATAGTGTCTTTGGGTCAGTATATAAAAACACCCAGCTTACCCTCTTTCCTCATGACTACTATTCTAAGCTGATTAGAGCTGTGATGGTTTTTCATATATTTAACTAAAGCCAGCATAGTTAACACCCACACATTCCCAACCCTGTGTTCCAAAACACGCTACATTTGCCTCTGAAACTTTCAGTCAGTATGTGAACAGCACAAAGGTGACATTCCATAAAAAGGTGACACTTCAAATAAAGCTGTGAAAGCCTTTCATAGGTGTAGTTACATAGTTTTTGTTCACATTCCAGATTTGAATCACAATTCACAGGAGTTGTAGCCTCATGCCATGTCTTGTTCCTCCTGTAGAAGAGAGCTCGTTTTCAGAACAACGTTGTGATGAAATGAAAATAACACTTTTAATCATTTTCTTGCTGACATACATACATCTGCAATTTCCTGGTCTTCCATGCAAGCACCTGTAAAAAGAAAACGATTTAATATAAAAAATATCAACTGTTGTTGAGCTGAGTTGAATTATTTTGCCAAACATCTTCATTGAGACGAACCTCCGTCAGCTGTTTCCCATGTCATGACTGGATGATTGCCTGTAACAAATGAAAGAACTTTGTATCAGAACTCCTGCTGCCCTCTGGGAGAAGCTGGAGGTCCATCTGAGCAGGACCTCAGGACCCCAGATCACACCGAAACTCTGGTTTTGCAGCGTCTTTTCTCGGGATACATGAACAAATTTGTGACACATTCCAGGATTTTTTTTAAATGGTCGCGATAGAATCTGCCCTCCCCAGAACACACACGCCCCGTCTCATGCCGCTCAGGCATGACCAACAGTGTACTTTCCCACTTTGAATGCTGGCCAGGTTTTTCAGGTTGTTCCACTCACGATTATCCCTGTTCTCAACACAATCTATTGTTCCTTACTTCCTTAAATATATAACCAGTTTCCAGAAAGTCCCTGATAGTTCACATAAGGATTGGGTCAAAATTAATACTGGGCTCAAATTTATTTAAGATAATACCTGCATTCAGGTAAAACAATACCAAGACAGTTTGTAGGAATTTGAATTTATTTTTAACTTCCTGTTACATTCCTGAGGGTACAAAAAGCAGGTGTGCTTCCTGTATAAGCAGGTGTCAGCGTTTCAGTAAGTCTTTAAGCAGACAGAGGTTTGAAGGTGTACTCTTCACGTGAGTACTCACATTGTCTCCGCTGTTGTCTCCGCCTGCACAGCAGCAGCAGCACCAGCAGCCCCACGATTAAGGAGCCGATCACCACCACCGGAGTAACTATGTTGTTAAGATCCTGCAGCTTCTCTGATCCCTGGCCTCAATAAAACAGAAGGAAGAAAATCAAAAGCTAAAAACAAAGTAGGAAAAGAATTGTCGTATGACATGGATGGCATTTTTGGATAAATAAAATGCTCCTGTGTATATTTGTGGAGGAAGCTTTTTTTTCTGCTATAGGAAAAACAATTATGCACCAGACAAGCAGGATGCAGCTAAAGGAGAAAGTGAACAAAATATTTGGCAGGCTTTCACTTTCACTTTTACTCTGACTATAGAATTTATTTTTGGCTTATCTGCCTATCAGATTTTCACTTTTGGTTTTAACAATAATAATAATGACACGTACCTATTTTTTTAGGAGGAATTGCAAACGTGGTTAATTCCTCTTCTTCACCTCCCTCATTGAACACCATGCAGCTATACTCGGGGCAAATGTCGTCCTGCAATGTCAGCCTGCTGGTGAGCTGGAAGAGCCCCCCGTCCGTCTGAGTGATCTCCGTTTCTGCACTCTCATTACGGTCCCCACAAGACCAGGAGAGATGGCCTTTCGGGTAGCCGCCGCTGGCGGAGCAGGTGAGGACGTCGCGGGTTTGGGCGGTGATGGTTGGTGCACCATATCTGGCTGCACAGAGGAGCATGGAGAGTAAACAGTAAAGTCTTGAGATGTGAGTTCAGCTGAAACCCAACGTCAGCCAACAGGACAGCAGGTCGGACCAACATTGAATCTGTGCAGCAAACAAGGGTGAAGGACACTCACCAGTGACTCGAAGTGTGCTCTGCTTTCTGTCAGAGCCGCCGTTCACCATCACGTCGCACGTGTACTTCCCCCTGTGCTGCAATGTAGTGTTGTTGATGCGCAGGGACACGTCCATGCTCGTGGCCCACGACTGCTGAGCCAACGAATATCCCGACTGGGCGTCCAATACTCCATCGTTAAAATGCAGTAAAGGTTCCTTTACATCATTTATTTTCCACGACACCCAGGTGATCTCGGGGTTTTTCACCTCAGCTGAGGTGCTGATTTTACACTCCAGCACTGACGCCTGGCCATACTGACCATTGACTTCAGACATGCACTGCAGAGTTACAAAAGCTGGAAGAGAAAAGCTTTTTTTAAGACTGTACGCAGACTGGGCAGGAGCAGGTCGGACTTCCAGGAGAACTTACATTTGGCATATGCACCGATGACAGCAAAGCTGAAGAGGATGTGGAAGTAGGCCGCTCTGATTGACCTGTCATGAAAGTCAGCCATCTCTTGAGAACAAATCTGAAGGTGAGTGGACACGCCCTGAGTATTGGCAGTGTGAAGGACACGATGGGTGGCCAGCAGCTTTCCTTCTCTAAAGGCTGTGTGGAGGTCCTACGAAGCACTTTACAAACACTGAAAATGCTGCGGGAGACAAAACAGGAAACAAGCAAAGTGAGCAGAACTTACAGAGGCCTGGAACATCGTTTGCAAAGGCAGGAATTTCTCTGTGACCTCGGACTTATGTGTCATGTCTCCAACCTGCCTCAGCAACTCCAGACACGTTCAATGACACAAGCCGAGATCTACGCTGTTGTTGTCCAACGTATCTAATTTAATGAACAGTAGCACCAATGGGCCCCCTTTAGGTCTTTTTGAGCCAAGGCAGTACGTTATATCTCGGGTGGAGGGCGATGGCTCTGCCACACAGGCGACAAGAACACGCAAACCAAAGGAGCCTCGGCACAAAAACATTCAGAAGGCCTTGTAGAGCACAGACATCTCCACCCACCAACACCCTTCTATGACTAGCGGTTTAGTAATCATTATTCAAAGGTTACTCAGAGTGGTTTATTGGTTTAGTTCCATGACAGTACATGACTGCTTGTTTTTCCACAACCAAGAATTTAAAATGTTCTATTTCCAGCTCTGATTGGAAGTTGCCCGTTACTTGTGCCACTTTAGAGAATTTTATTTGTGTTTGCACCACTTTTTGTAATTGATTGCTAAAACTTTACTTTTTGTATGTTATTTATTAATTTTTCATTATTTAAAAAAAATGTCTTGTACTGTTGTATTAACAAATTCCTTCTGCTACTGCTGTTTGACGGTTAACTAGAAAGCACTCGGAGAGCGCAGACCTCCGCCAAGTTTGTATAAATCCCAATAAAATCCGTCTTCTAGATCAGATCCGGATCAGCCTTTGGAATATGATAGAAGATCCCATTGTCCATCCTTGAGTCACATCTCATGGGGTTTGGTCAATAATTAACCCAGATGTTGAGAAACATTTTTGGCCCCATTGACCACAATGTTAACGGAAATATCAAAGTGATCAGAAACCAGTTCTTCCTTTTCACATTTCCAACCAATCCTGAAAATTTCATCAAAATCGGTCCATAACTTTTTGAGTTGTGTTGCTAACAGACAGACAGACAGACAGACAGACAGACAGACAGACAGACAGACGCCAGCAAAACTATAACCTCCTTGGCGGAGGTAATAAAAGTTAAGCTGACTTTCATACTACTTGTGTTTAGATAATACATAATCAGTGTGATCTCATGTTGATGCATTCTTGGTGCTTTACTGAGCATGGTGGCTCTTTTAGAGGTTATTTTGAAGCTGCTGCTGCCGTGCAGATGTGTATGAGGCTGCCCGGGGGGCGCTAGACATGTGAAATATTCTTTCTTGGATGGTCAGGAAATGTAAATGCAGTGATGAAAGACCATTTTTACAGGTTCAGAACAGGAAATCTATAGGTCAGGAGAGGAAGAACGATTAAGACATGGCAAGACAAGGAGACAATGACACGCGGGACACCATCAGAAAGTGGAAGATGGGGCGGAGGGAGAGTCCGTCCTCCCACAGACCAGTGTGACTTGGACCACAATTGCAGACAAAGAAAAGTGCTAAATGTCAGACAGTTACTACATCTGTGCCGAGGAGTCCAGATGTGGAGCAATTATACTCTGAACATGGTGAATGGAATCCTCCAGCCCCCGGATTTGAATCCCAGAGGGGGACAGAGGCTGGGAAATTCCTGTGTGGAGTTTGTATGTCTTCCCTGCGCCTGCGTGGGCTCTCTCCAGGTGCTCCAGCTTCTTCCCACAGTCCCAAGACATGAACAACTGGGGATTAGTTTAAACGGAGACTCTAAATTGCCCATAGGAGTGAATGGGAGTCTGCATGTCTGTATGTGTCAGCCCTGCGACTGACTGGTCCAGGGTGGACCCTGCCTTCGCCCCAATGTTCTGGGACAGGCTCCAGTCTCCCCGAGACCCTCTGTGGAGGAACAACGGGGAAGAAGACGAGGGATGGATGGAATCCTCCAGCTGTTCTAAACGCATGAGATGGGATGTGTTCGTTTAAGACTGCATACTATGTAAAGTGCAGGCTGGCCCAAAGACAGTGAACGGAACAGACCAAGAGTGACCAGAGGACACAGATGTGATAATGCTGGCGTCTGAAAATTACCAAAAAAAATGTAAACAGTGTGCCGGATGCACCGGGTCGGGGGTCAGAGCTGAGCTCAGTAGACAGTCTGTGAGGAGGAAAGTGATTGCAGTAAAACCAACACAGCACTGTGGCTTTGTGATAACAGCACTCTCCTCTTCTAGTTGTCCGGATTGAAACCACAGCAAAAATGAACGCGGCTCTGTTCACACCAAACAGCTCTATTCATCTATTTTCACGGTTTTCGGCTTCTTTTACTGCACTTTCATTCACACACAGCACCGCAAGGTATCTGCATTCTTCTGCCGTTTTTCCTTTTTAAACCGGTGTTCGATGATGCGTTCAGGACGCGGACATTTTAAGGACAAACGCCGGTTTTTCCTCACGGTAAATATAACAAAAGTCAACGATGTCAACAACAACAACAAGGACAAGGACAAGGACAAAGTTAACGGAGGACAAACTCACCCAGACTCTCTGCTGCGCTCGTAGTTCTGGTGTGATTCAGAGAAGTCGCGCACTTTCACTTTCCTTTTGACTGAACACACACGCACACGGACACACACACACACACACGCCCCCGACTGACCCGGCGAGTTGGACAAAGCCACACAGGAAGCCACAGTCTGAATGAAAGTTTAATTCTTCATTTTTTCCACTTGTGCCATTTCTGGAATTTGGACTTCTGCAGCAATGGGAATGGGGCAATCATTGACCAGGGGCTTTGAAATGGGCCGCCAGGCCTCCGCGTGTCAGGATACACACCTGGAACACCGGGGCTGGGGGCGCCTTGGGCCGGCTGGTTGACTAAGACACAAGCTCCTCAGCTTTCATTTTCTCTGGTGAGCAGGATGGTGAACAGACGGGCGAGGTGAAAGAGGCTGAACTGTCACAAGGTCACTTTAATCTTAAAAAAAAAAAAAAAAGAATCCAGTTTGTTGAACCCAACATGCACTGGAATAACTGGTGTGGGGGGGGGGTGTCTGACAATCATGTTTTTATCCTCCTTGGTCATCACTATATCTGAAAAGGTTGGTCCTTCTGTGGCCCAGATGTGAGGAGATTAGCGATCTGGAGTTTATCACAAACCGTCGGAGTCCTTGTGCCAGACTGGCTCCTAATTGGATTACGCAATCAGAAATATCCTAACGTCATGCAACAATTTTTTTTTACACAAACCAACTGATTGATGAATGAAAAAAGACATCACGATTCGAACACTACCGAACAGACGCGTGTGACAGATGGAGCAAAGTGAGTGTTCTCTTTTTGTTTGTCTTCTGGAGACCGGGCTGTACTTTTACCGCAATAAAAGTCTGCTGCTGCAGTCGAGTCGGAGGTGCGAGGGACTTGCAATTAGGTAAGAGGCAATAATAGGAGTGATCCTTGTACCCTTTCAGGATGGCAGAACAACCGGTGGGGCAAAAGGCAGACTCTGAACTGTGTGAATACAAATACATAAAGTGCTTCCATCTAAATAAACAATAAAAACAGTACAAAACAGTTTTCAAGAAAGAGGTATCAAAACAATGCACTTGAGGATGTGGACCGGACCTCTGTCGGCCGCACATCTGATACGACTCCTGTGGGACACACGAATGGCTGGGGCAGAAGGAGAAATAAGGCTCAGATGAGTGAATGGAAGGGGGATGAATGAGCCAGGATTCAGCCGAGGATGAGGCTGGACTTGCCCCCGGGGGGATTCCTGCGGCCGCCCGGGAGGCCCGCGGCCGACTCCTCGGCCGGGCGCGTCTCCTCCGGCTGTCCTGCGGCGCTGTCGGGCTCGACGCTGCTTTCTGAGGACACGGAGACGCGCGTCAGGCCGACTGTTCCAGAAAATCAACCAGCGGAGAAGACGAGGAGGTGCTCATCACGGGGACAGTTAAAGGGCATATTTAGGTTAGGACACACACCAACTGGTGAGTCCCCAGTGGCCACGCTGGTCTCTGGCAGCTCCCAGCATTAACTCTAATCTACGGTAATCTGATGTGATGTTATTGACACTTTTACAGTTAGATTTGTCCCCTTGTGTCATGAAAAACATTTAAAATCCTCACTTTATTTTTCAAAGGGTCGTTTTGAGATCAGAAACACTCTTTGTAAACTATGAAACCTGAAATCGGCCCTTCCAGCTTACCGACATCCTGAACCGAACTCTCTCCATCCTGCAAAAGAGGGAAACACAGCTGCCGTTAGGTGCAACACTTGCCGTCACCGCGTGTCTTTGGGCTCATCTCTCTTACTGTGACAGGGGTGTCTGCAGAGTGGTTGAGGGTGGGATTCCCCCCTCTCCTCAGGGGGGCTGACGGCTCGCCACAGAGCACTCCGGAGGGCTTTCCACCTGGAACGGGAGCAGCACAGTCTCTAACTAGTGTGGAAAAATGCAGCCAAACTTCGTTACAACGAGCCCCGAGAATTCGGATATAACGCGATGAACCGATGGACCCCGATTTTCACATCGCAGAATCTGAAAAATGTATGATCGTGTTTTCAACAGCATACAAGTAAAAGAACTAAAAGGACACACAGAATCACCCTGGATCACTTAAGGAAAAGCCTTTTAAGCAGCGACGCTGCACACTTATCCAAGCTACTAAACAATGATAAACTCACTAAATACAAGTATAAATCTTAATAAACATTCCACTTAAAAGCACAAGAATTTGACCCTCTCAAGATTCTTCAACTATAAACCATTATTGACTTTGCTAGAAGTCGATAATATGCCTCTTATAGACAGGGAACAACAGTTTATTTAAAAATGCACGACTGTATTTGCCACACCACCTTTCCAGAATGTCCCGACATTGTTGCAGTTTATGACTTTACGTACTGCGGAAATAAAAGAGCGAATCAGACTTTTATAAATCACGTGCCTTAACATTACAAAGGGATTGTTAAAAAGAAAACACTGTGCAAGGTTTTGGCAATACGTGGTAAGTTTTAAACAATTTCTGTGTAACATTGGGCTTTTTGACATTTTTAATCAAAGCAAAACAGGTTGCCACTAGGTGCTACTCATCAAACTGTGGCCACGGGGATCCCAAAACCCTGATATATCACAAACCCGCTTTTTTCGTGATCACGCCTGTTTACTCTTTCTTTTATTTATCTGCTCCATCAGTCTGCTGCCGTATGATGTTTCCTTATGGGAGGGGAAATAAAGGATTTCTGATCTTATCTTATCTTATCTTATCTCATAGTTGTTGACGTTGTTTTGTGACAAAGATTCACTGTAGATGAAGCTTAGGGACTTTCTGAAAGTCTGATGTATTCCTTTTCAGGCGTTAGTTATTGCGACACAGCTTCCTCATAGCATTTAAAAGAGAATTCAACATGCAAAAAAGAAGAAATAAAACTTTGGCACTTGATGTCCTCCTACATAAGAACGTAAAATAACCACAACACTTCCTTGTGTGTGTGTGTGTCTCTCCCACACGCGCTACTAGGTACATATTTACATATTATATATTTAATTCTAATTAATACAATGTTCACCTTTGTTATAAATGTCAGTCTAACAAATGTGATGTGCACTTGTTCACATAAACACACGTCAGGAAGTTATCCTTTATGACAGACAAATCCAAATAAATGGACAGGATGTTTAAACAATCACCCAGGTTCAAGTTGCTTTTATTCTCTCTTGTACAGTTCCAAGTGTCCATCAGGACCAAATGTCCGCTTTAGGATTGTGGGAAATGTACAGAAATCCAGCTGTTCTGGAGAGCTTCTAAAGGGTCAGTAGGCGGGAGCCCATTCACCTCCCCGACCTCTGTGTGCGACTGGGTTCCCAGAGTGAACGAGAGTTTGTACCTCAACCGAACTTTTTCCTGTAAACACACACACACACACACACACACACACACACACACACACACACACACACACACACACACACACACACACACACACACACACACACACACACACACACACACACACACACACACACACACACACACACACACACACACACACACACTCGTGCACCAATGGTGGGCTGCCCAAGTGTGTATTCACCCACTAGTGAACCCTGAGGGGATGTGACTGATCTGGGGACAGCAGAGGCCAACAGCTCCCTCTGGTGTGTACAAAGAACTGGACTTGAGCCTTTAATCTAAGTTTTAGAGTAAAATGGAAATTTGGAAATAATTGAAATTGTACCTGGAGGGTTGTTTCTGCGATTGGCATAGGGGTCCTCTGGCTCGGCGAAGACGCTGGAGGCCATCTTGTTTTTCCGGACAGGAGGCTTCTCCTCATCAGCACCCAGCGAGATGTTGGAGCCTCCGCCAGGAGGACGCAAGACCCTGGGGGGACGCACACATTCAACAACGCCCTGAAAGCTGAGCCGAAAGACTCGTGGTAGATAGTAGCAGCGAAGGACAAGGGTGGTCCTGACGCCCAGACCAGCTTCCCTCTGCGAGCATTGCCTCCACGGACCCGTTTCTCTTTCACGGTCACTCGGCTCAGGCTTCATGATCACTGTAGCAGCAGGCCGGCCCTGCCAGACCTCATTAACGGGTCTTTGTCTCACTCGAGACCTTCAGAGAGCCAGACAGGGTACAGCGCTGAAGGCCTCGGGCCAGGATGTCTCCAAACACCCACCCCGTCCTTCAGGTCCAGTCGAGGAGCACCAGCACAGGCTGGAGGGACTATGTCCTCTAGCTGTCCTCTCAGAGTCCCCACAGGAAGTGTTGGCAAGAAGATAGTGTGGCGTCTTTGTTAAGACCAGAGAGGATGACCACTAAACCAAAACGTGTAGCATTCAGGAGACATGTGTGTAAATGTAGGTATTAAAATACATGAAATATGAATATGAATATGAATGTGTGAATCACTGCTGTGGCAATTTAGCCAGAAAAATGATTCTGATTTCACTAAAGACGTGAGTCTTTCCATGGCATGTTATTAGACATGTTATACTTGTGGTTGGTAGACAGTTGAATGGAGGCAGCTGCAGAAGGATGCAGCAGGCAGCAGCAGGACGCTGCAGGCAGCAGCAGGATGCAGCAGGCTGCCTCAGGCAGCAGTAGGCTGCAGCAGGATACTGCAGGCAGCAGCAGACTTTAGCAGGCAGCAGCAGGTACCATCAGGCTGCCTCAGGCTGCAGCGGGATGTATCAGGCTGTAGCAGGCTGCAGCGGGATGTATCAGGCTGTAGCAGGCTGCATCAGGCAGCAGTAGGCTGCAACGGGATGCATCAGGCAGCAGCAGACTGTAGCAGGCAGCAGTAGGTACCATCGGGCTGCAGCAAGATGCAGCAGGCAGCAGCAGGCTGCAGCAGGATGAGGATGTTTTCTGTTGTTAATCTCACCTCTGTTGTCAGCTGGGGGAGCCGGGCCCCACCCAACCCCAATGACGGACGCTACCCAGACAGACCCGACGCTCTAAACGTCTGCGTCTATCACCTGGCCTCCTGATCCCGGAGGTTTGGTAGCTGCCGCCTCCACAAAAGAGAGGACACGTGTAGTATGATGCTAGCTGCCGTTAAAGCAGATGCAGAGGGAAGCTCCATCATCTTTGTACCGCCGGAAGGTGTGGTGCAGAAGCATCGCTGCCCCGCGCTTCGCCACGCCACCAAACGGACAAATATCAGCTTTCAGTGGGAGCTGGAGAGGCGTCACGTTTTTAAAAAGTGACCCGTGTCGAGTAGGATGCTGGATTTGTGAGATTCGTGCTGGTAAAATATCGGGTTACACAACAGTCCAAGCGACGCCTTTACCTGGAACTGCTTTTAGAGCCGGGCTCCAAGCCTTGGTATGTCGTGGTCGTCGTCATTTTTCTCAAAAAAAAAAAATCGTAAAAGGTCTAGAATTCTGACGGGTTATATAGGAGAAATGCACTTTGACGTCAGTGTTTTATCGCCTCATCATTGTCTGTCCTCGCTGGAGCTTCTCTTGTCTGCCTCGTCGAGCTGACCGAGCCACGCTGGAACAGCAGCTTCCGCCAGGATTTCAAAATAAATCACGTTAGCTTGCCTGGAAAAGATTTAAACACGTTCCAAGACGCTATAAAAGAAATCAAACTGTATTTACTTTCATGGCGGACCAGCTGTGTTTATATACTTTGTATTTCTGAGCCAACACTTGAATGAAATGGTCATATACGGTGTGTGACGTGTATTGTGGAAGAAAATGTACTCAATTTCCGGTCCCTCTGCCTACGATCGGCTGTTGATGAAATTGACTATTGATGCTGTGTGTGTGTGTGTGTGTGTGTGTGTGTGTGTGTGTGTGTGTGTGTGTGTGTGATTTACACTTTAGAAGACCGTGTTGTTGCCTTAACAGCCCTTCACAGCAACATTTCATTAATTTGCCCAGAGGAGCGTGCCTCTAAGGAGCCTTCAGAATGATGTGTTCATGGTCCTCCCTCTTTACTTTGATCGAAAACAAAAAAATAATCTTTTTTCAAGCTCTAAAAGGCACTGATAACCTTGGTGATGTAGATAAAATCCACTCAGTGTGAGTGATTGCTCTATCATCTGCTGCTCGCATGTCTTCTCTTTTAAAGAATCTGCTCAATGGCCTTTTCACGACATTTAACACTACACAAATATATCAAAATCGTCTTTATTTCTTGCAGGCACAAAAGCGTTCATTAAAAATGTTTTAACAAGAAAAAATATGGAAATAGTGCCCAAATCTAAATATAGTCCTCAATAGAAGCACACAGTAAAATGCTCCCCACATTGCAACACAATATAACACAAACTTAATTAAAAAAACATTGTATATAATATCATACATCAGTGATTCCCAAACTTTCTCAAGCCCCCCCTTTATGATATAAGGACATTGTGAGCCCCCCACCCCACCCCTCACCGGCCCCGACCCCACCCACCGTAAATCACACTTTCTTTGTTTTGAACAAATCAAATAATATATAAACGCTGTATACAGATGTTTTATTTGTAAAATATGTACATATCACTTCACATTTCAACTTGGACTGGAGTTTAGAGCAGCAGATCTTTTGACGCCCCCTTGCAGTTCCACAGCGCCCCCCCTAGAGGACGCCGCCCCAGTTTGGCAACCACCGTCATACATATCTGAATTCTTTGCATGGACAACAACGGTGAGCACAAGTGCATTTTTGTTAAAGCATTCTCCCCAAAATAAAATAAGATAGAACATACTCACCAATAAATTAAAACATAATAGAACTGTGCTGTAGAGAAAGAAAGAAAGAAAGAAAGACAGGAAGACTACATAAAGTCAAAAGAATCCTTTTGAACTGATCTGAAGTTGCTTTTATTCTCTCTTGTACAGTTCCAAGTGTCCATCAGGACCAAATGTCCGCTTTAGGATTGTGGGAAATGTACAGAAATCCAGCTGTTCTGGAGAGCTTCTAAAGGGTCAGTAGGCGGGAGCCCATTCACCTCCCCAACCTCTGTGTGCGACTGGGTTCCCAGAGTGAACGAGAGTTTGTACCTCAACCGAACTTTTTCCTGTAAACACACACACACACACACACACACACACACACACACACACACACACACACACACACACACACACACACACACACACACACACACACACACAGAGCAGTATGCTCAGGTCAGAAGAGCAGAATCTTGCATTCTGGTGATAAATATATTGTGCTTTATGCTTTATTAAGAGGGTTGACCTCATTGAACCTGTTGAAAGTTGAAATGGAGAAAATCCATTTTAATTTGGCACATCTCATTTTGTTTCTGTCTGTCAGGAAATTGTCCTGAGCAGCTGAGATAAGCCAGCAAAGATTGACTGGCTGAATGACCGCTGATATTTATTAAACTCGAGAGAAACGGTGTGAATGTGATTTATTATTTGGATTGTTGCATCTTCAATTCAATGTGCAACATTGGAAAGAAACCAATGTCACTGTGATTTTCAAATACGCACACATGCAGCTGTGACTGTGAGATTACTACAGCTCACTATAGCCGTCAAATGAAATTACAAGCATTGTGGTTACCATGGCAACAGAATCATTCAGCAAGCCATTAAGGAAAATTGAAATTCAGTGATCAACCATAAAACAGGCAAAAGACGCAGGAAAAAGCAAAGTGGAAGACAGTTGTAAAGTAGTAGAAAGTTTAGGTAATGTATGAATGGATGGTTGAAAAAAAAAGAGAAAATAAATAAATACCTTTAGAGGATTAGAAAGTAGCATAATCTGTGTAATGGCAGCAGGGGGGTGGAGGGGATTAAAAGGAGCCAGCTCTCTTCCTGACGGCTGTTGCAGTCTCACTTTCATCGTCTACAGAATTACCAAAACAGACGAGCACCCCCTTCATTAGCATTTATAAATATTCATTTTAACATATTTACATCTGTCGAACCTGAAGTAACTCCACCTGCAGCCACAGACGGCGCAGCAGCTCTTACCTTGGGCACTGCAGCCTGCAGGAGCACGTCCCGGGCCGGCAGCGGGGCTGTACTAAGAATAGATGCCACCATCACCAAAACATCTGGTCTGCCTGGCGGACAGTCTGTGGCGAAGTGCAGCAGAAAGCGGATCCCGTTTTTGTCACACTCCATCACGGGACACATTTGACCTGAAAGTACAGCAAAAGTCATTATTATTGAGTTCACAAGTCTGTTCCCACAAAGTTACCTGTAATCCCTCTGCAGTTAAAGTGTGATATTAAGGATTAAATACGTTTTAATGGCATCCCTAAAATTACAGTCACCCCTAAAAACTTTGCTTGTGCCACTTCTCTTTTTGGCTATTTAACGTACTCTTTAGCAAACTTGCTGATTACTTTAAGTCTTTTCTTGTACTCCATTCTACGGTGCTATTTCACTTCTTTTTATGCTTTTCCATCTTCAATCAGCTTTTTCATCAAAGCAAAGCAATGTTGTTCTCAGAAATGTCTGGAACAAGCCCTCATAAATGCACTCAAACCAGCATGTTTGTTCACTTCAGCCTCCAGCCTCAAATAAGAGTCAACTGTTTTTTCACAGAATGAATCACGCCATTGTTGAACTTGCTATTCTCTTGAAGTTTAGTGCACATATCTATGAATCACTGCACATCAGTTCACTCACTAATCTTGATGGCACTCAAAGGAACAAAGACATCACTCAGGGACGCCTCCTGTCCCCAGACGGAGGGAGGCGGGGTTGGAGGGAGGATGGAGGTGGTAGGGTGTAGCAGAGTAAAGTCATCTGCATGTCTCCAGGCAGGCGGGACCCTAGACACCGCCTGTATGTCTCCAGGGAGTGAGATGGATGGAGTGGGGATGCTATGACTGCAAGACAGAACACCAGGAGTGAGGTGATCACAACCTTCATCCAGCATCATCTGTCCAGAGTCACTCGTAAACCATCTAATATGGGACAAATACGCCCTTTCCTTCTGTTTATCTGTCAAGGCAGATGCTATGAGATGGTTGGAAATTTAGCATCTGATGAGCGTCCCATTCTTTTAGGTTGTAAGAACCAGGTTTTTGTTATGGAGACCAACCGGTACAAAGAACAAGGTAATACGCACGCTGTGGAGCTGCCCAGATCCAACAGAGCTAGGTCTTGCACACTTTGATTTAAAGAGGCCAAGGGGGTGTGAGATATTCCAGGAGGAGAGAAGACCTGTGGCGGAGGGACAGGGGTGTCGGCGGGGGCTGGTGAGGCCTGGCTGACTGGGGGCGTGAGGGCAGGAGGGAGGGCGGTGGCCAGCGCCGGACCGTCAGGGTGCTGAGGGGTGGACAAGCCAGGCCAGGGGACGGTCGTGGCTGCTGGAGGTGTGGGGGTGGAGCTGACTGGGGAGGCTGAGAGAACATCTGGAAAAAGGGAAGGTGAAGGACAAGCAGGAACCGAAGATGGAGAGATGTCTAACAAAGTCCCGTTGTGATGATGTGAAGATACTGCCTGGGAACGGCAAAAAAAAAAACAATCATAAAAACAGATGTTAAACAATATCTACAATAATAATGATGAAAAACTATCATTAACATAAAAAATATAAATACCTGTGAAAATGGAATATGATTGTTTTGGTTAATATATGCTGATGTACATGCAGCAGGAGCAGGTTCATTGAACCCTGGACGGAAACAGAAACCTTATATTGACCTGAGAACAGCTAAAGATGCTGAGAAAACAAATATATTAAATTGCAAATAATATACATTACCTAAACACAATAGCTCTTCGTCCAGCAGGGAGAGCGGTGCAGAGGAGGCGGCGTGGCTGGAAAGAGGAGGATCAGGAGCAGCAAGACCCCAGAGGTCACCGGGAAGAGACGCTGCGGCTGCTGGAGGTTGATGCTGTGATTCTGAGGCGCTTTG
This sequence comes from Lagocephalus sceleratus, assembly GCA_911728415.1. Classification (NCBI taxonomy): domain Eukaryota; kingdom Metazoa; phylum Chordata; class Actinopteri; order Tetraodontiformes; family Tetraodontidae; genus Lagocephalus; species Lagocephalus sceleratus. The sequence continues at coordinate 2,004,482 of CAJVRN010000232.1, read as the reverse complement.
GACCTCCACATCTACCAGATCAATCAGGAAATCAGAGTTCTGTGCAGAGTTGATGCCTATCGGAGGTAAAGCAGAGAAAAGTTTTTATACCCTTAAGATATGAAAAAAAGGGCTTTTTGCACAAGCCCTCGGGCTACTTGTTCCAAATCATTGACGCTGGAGTGCGATGTCAATGCAAGAGAGTGCAAAACGTAAAGTTAAAGGAAACATTTCTCATTAATGTTCCCGTGTGTCCCTCCGCCTTCAACCTTTCAACATATTCCAGCCAACTAATGGAGCTCCGCATCGCATGCCAAGTCAGTAAAGACACACACCAACGGCACAGGGTGAAACACTGAGGCCCGCTCTGCACATGAATTGCAAACTAGTACATTTGCAGCTGCTGCTGCTGCACCAGCGCTTTTCCAAGGGTTCTAGTGGGCAGATGGCACATGGGAGAGGAGAAGAATCAATACCATTTCTCGTTACTTAACGAACTCCAAAATGTGATGCTGGAGACTCTGCATAGACGGTTGCTTCAAGGTTTTGTTCCATCCGTGGTAGAGTTCACACACACACGACATACAGATATCACAAATACACAACTCTACACACAAAATGTACCTTTTGTCAGAGGGGCTTGTTTTTGTTGTTCCCTTTCCGCCTCCCCGTTGATCATCTGTCCATCCACAATCTTCTTATAGGAATTAATGGCGTGAGAGAGGTCGTCACTTGCCTGCAGGATGTCACCTAAATGAGTTTGAAAATGTCAGGTTTGACCTGCACACACAGTTTTCCCACAGCCTCTCATAAATTTAGGAACTCTGCGAGCAGAATGTTGTTGCAGGGCATTCCGGTCGGTGGGAATGTTGGAGACCTCCGTTCATCTTACCCAGGCTGCTGTCGTTGTCTTCGCTCTCCGTCGCCAGCTGAATCACCGTTTGCCTTAGCTTGGCGCAATCGTCGTAAAGCTCCTGGGGAAAATCCGCATGCGCGAACGGTCACACCTCAAGGATGAAAAGGTCAAGGAACCATTAAAGCTTGGGTGCCAAACCTTCAGAAGCTCCTTGTCTCCCTCCGCAGACCCTTCTGGGCTAAAGTGTGCAAGCATCTCGGTGATTAGTTTGACACTGTTGTTAGCGGTCTCAAGTGTGTCCTTTTGTTTAGTTGATTTCTGTGTTCTCACCTCATCCTGAAACACCAAAGGAAGGAAAAAAAACACTTAACCAGAAGTTCTGAGGTTAGAAGTGCAGCAGAGAGATGGGCTTTTGTGCAAGATGTGAGCTCTGTGATAGTGGTGATGGATGATGTGCTAGTTTAGTAGTACAGGGCCCAACTCTAACAATCTAATCTAATACCATTGGCCATGTCTTTGGAAGTGTTTTGCGTCTATTACAGGTATTGTAATGCCTTTTTTGTTTCCTACAACTTCTCCAATAGCTATTTTTTTCTGTCTGGATCATCTTTTGTTTTTGTGATTGCAGATTGAGTACGTGTGACACATTGCTGAGCACGAAGGACATGTTTGCTTTAGCGAGAGGGACAGAACCTGCCGCGGTGAGGGAGACGTGAAGAAAAAAAGGAAAAGGAAGGAATTCCTGCACCAATTCCCAAAGCAAGCAGGTGAGAGCCCAAAAGTTGTCCCCAGAGTGTCCCCCGGACAACCGCATGTCCGTCCCAGAGACGGAGGACGAAAACACCAGCAGCTGTGACCCCAGTGTGCCAGCAGGATGAGAGAAAACGTGCTGCACTGACGACTCCTCGTCATCTATTATTACGACATCTACTATTTCCTGATGAAGGGGATTAACTGGGGCAGAAATAAATTCCTTTTTTTCATGTGCAGATGTGCAAATTGTCACAAATCCAGCCTGACACTGATTAACTTCATCAGGGCCGGAGCCCCGACAGGCGGAGCGAGGCCCTCTTGTGCTTCATGTTTGTACTTCCTACTGGGACACGGGCCACGCACATAACTAAATGGTAGAAACGACGACACCCTGCAGAAACCAGACCCTCATTTAGATAGTGATATGTCCTCAGTAATCCTCAGAGCCCTATTTAGCCTCCGTGCATCTGGAAAATAGCTCCTACATCCAGCTGTGAGCAGTAATGGGTTCAGATGCAGTCACCTCTTTCACCATGTTTTTGATGAGCCGGTTGGCCTCTTTCAGATCTTCGGGCTTTTTGCTCTTGAGGAGCTCGGTTAGTCTCTGTAGAGCGATGAGAGTGAGTGTGTCATTAAACACCAGACACGAGACCCTTTAAAATTCCTCAACTGTGCATTGTAAAGTATTCTCAGAACTGTTGTCTTGTTTTGTCTAAACAGACTTGCAGAGGGTGAAGGGGGCTATAGATTACCTGCACACGGCAGCTGAACATCACGTTCACACAACTGTTATGTTGCTAACACCCAAAATCATGACTTTTACCTTGCTCTTTTTCTCATCATCAAACACAGGGTTGGCTGGTCTCGGGGAAGGTGATGGTATTAAAGTGGCATCAAGATGGATTTCTGGGTCAGCTGACACAACACCTAAAATTAACACAACAAAAGGAGATGATGCTCTGAAAATGGTGATCCTCTGCATCAAGCTGATGAAAGGACCAGATGAGTTGTTCTGCAAATTATATTGGGAAGTCTGTGTCATACACTGTTTGTTTTTCTATTTCTGCTGGCTTATTTGAACAGTTTTTTACTGAAGACTTGTCTCACCCTGCGATTTCAACATGTGATACGCTTCACTGATCTTTGCTTCGTCTGGTAGAGACACAGTCCAGCTGTAGAGCATCCTTATCACTTTAGTCTTCACTCGCTCAGACACTTGATCACCTAGATACTAAACAACAACAGATAATACTGTAAAAGAACTCTAATGTAATGCATACACATTTTAATACATTAATTAATAAATCAGAATTAATAAATCAGGTTACGTACTTTAGGTGAAATGACTTTAACTAACTCATTTAAAAACCTAAATTTCCCAACTTCAGTGTGAAATCTTCTCCCACAGTTTTTCATGCAAGCCTCAAGAACCTGCAAAGAAAAAGAGCTTAACATAAGTCCATATTTTGATATTTTGATGTGACACATAATAGTGAAATAAAATTGTAAAAGCATGCGGAGAATACATACTGTTAATGCTTGTAAAGCCTCCCACTCCTGACGACTCTGAATTTTGTGGACCAACAGCTTAACAGATATTTGTGGGCTGAGAAAAACAAAACAAATGCCGAAGGAACCAGAAAATGTAAAATCAATGTGATGGAGAGACCAAATCAGAGCAACACTTTAAAGAGAGTACTCCACAGTGATTGAAACGTGACTGTACCCGTCCGGCTCCTTATTGACTTGGTCACAGAATCCCATCACATCCTCCCAGTCCTCCTGTGTGCTGGCAGGACTGGTGGCTTTGTCTGGAGGGGAGAGAGCAGGTCTACATAAATATGCCATTTGAATATGCTGCCATAGACCACCAATCAAACATTCAGTATTTTTAGTATTAGAGTTACCATAATAACTTTAGGCTTTGTAGGAACCGTGTGACCCTGTTTTCTGATCCCTTGTTCAGCTGCCTGCTGCCACAGTCTGCAGAACCCAGGTGAGGGTTTACACCACATTTATACCACAAAATCCTCAGGATAAAGGCAATTCGGGTTAATGCGTTTTAGGCTCGAGTGTGCATTTCAGTCCATCAGCCAGAAACATCGCTCGCATTAAAAAAAAAAAAAAAAAAATTGATTTGGCTGACTTAGTTTAATTTTATTTTTTTTAAATAGCAAAACATCACCCGCAGGCAGCTGTGTGGGAGAAGACGGGAGATTAAAGACGAGAGGTTTTTTTGTTTGTTTGGGTTTTTTTTTTTTTACTTCGTTCAGTATTATGAAGCGTAGCCGCGTTGGTAAACACGGCTGATCTAAACTCGGGTGCAGAACCAGAACCGAACTTACTGAGCCGGGCCTGCAGCGAGTCTCCAGCCTCTGACATGTTCGCGGCGTCAGTGAACGCAGCCTGGCCGCTGACGCCTTCAATGACCGTCGGACAAAGCGCCGTTACTGCCTCAGGGATGTTCGAGCAGGAGCCCAGGAACCAGCGTGATGCTTCTCATCTTCAGGCGAGGAAGGTCAGAGTCTGTTAGCTCAAACCAGGTAAAGTTGTGGGGCTTTGTTAGCTATCATATTATATTATATTATATTATATAGCCATTATTGTCAATCAGCCAAGAAAAATCCCAATTTCAAAGTCTAGCAGGTCCCAGTATTTTCAGACGAGTCCTCCTGGTTTGTGAATTCCTTCCTCAGAGGTTGGAGCAGGTCCGAGGGTGAGGAAGGGCTGTCTCTGACTCACATGTCAGTTTCAAAACAGCGTCAAGGCTGAAACCAAACAAGCCGTCGTGGGGCGTGTTTGCTCTCCTGGTTTGCTCTTTAAATGGAACCTTTCAGTGGAGCTCTGGAGTCATCCAGGTTGAAGAAGTCATCTATTCAACTCTTGCTTGCTTTCTTCTCATCCAAGAGGCTCCTTCAATTAGTGAACTGGTGGGAATCTCTGGATATTGTGTGCTGTTGTGTTGCTCTTGTACTTTCAGTCTTTTGCTTTCATCGTTGGTTAAATTCTGTTATTGCCATATTTTGTTTAACTCTCTCCAAAGAACCATTATTAATTCTGCATTTGATTTGATTTGTTGCATGAATTAAATTTGGATCATTAATAATGTTTTCTCATCTTCGGCTTCATGGCAGACGAGCCCGTAATAGCTGTTTTTTTTTTGTTTTTGTTTTTTTAAAGAATCCTCAAACGGACTGGTGTGAGACACTGTCAGGAGAGCTAATGGAATCACAGTAGGAAATGCTGCTGCGCTGAAAATGAGCTCAACTTCCCTGCTGCCATTTGTCATCCAGTCTTGTCCAGTGTGTTTGAATCCTTTTCTGATTGGTGTCTAATTTGACCAAATCGATGCTCTCTATTCTCTAAAGACACATGACAACAGCGGACGTTCATCCAGGGGTTGCGTCACAAGTGAAGACCCATATAAGCACATACTTATCAGGTTCTTCTTGTTTGACTTCTTGGTGGAAAAAACACAAGCTCTAAACCCTTGTAATAAATTAACATGTTAATCGTGACAGCCCAAAGGATCGTCTCTTTCTTTTAAAGCAGGCATCTCATATCTTTTGTCTACATCAGGTATCTTTTTGGTCACCATCAGCTGATGAAAATAGACTGTCCCCTGAATTGAGGAGCTAAATTCTCATCCTATTATCACCTCCAGCAGTCAACAGGTTGAACTGGCCTAAAATGAAGACATTAATTCCCAGTTAGACTTTGAAGGAGTCACTATACAAGCCTCCTATATGAAGGTACCACATTCGTCTTTAGCATTCATTGTTAAAACTTTACAAAGGAAATACATCCGTCTGCTCCTCTTGCACACTTTCTTTCAATATTTTCATCAGCTATTTATCCTGAAGGCTACTGAGACTGAAAGAGTCTCAGTGTATACGTACTGAGATCATCAAGTTTTTTATCCTCTATTTCAGTTTAATGTTCTCTCTCATCGCTGTGTTAGTAAATTCTGGGGGGGGGGGTTGAGCTTAAGAATGACTGTAAAGTCACAAAGGAACAGAAAAGTAAGTGAATCAAACAAAGTGGTGTCAAATGGTATTTGATGTTAGAAATATATACCTTTAAATCGGATCCTTCCTTGAAGGTCCAGTCATCCTCAGATGTCCTGGTCGACAGCGCAAAGGGTGGAACTGTTACCAGGACAGAACCTCGTCCCATCTCGGTGCGGCTGCGACGGCGGTGCGTTCAGACTGAACGAGGAGGAGGAAACCTGCATTACCAGTACTGGCGTTGGCCAATGAAGGCTCATTATCACAGGACAGGAGAACATGCAAATAACTGCACCGCAGTCTTTCTACTCATACACTAGGGAATTATGGAAAACACACTTTTCTAAACATGTTCCAATGTTTATCCCCTCTGCTTTGTACGTTTCCCTTTTTCAAAATGAAAAAGGGAAACGTACAAAGCAACAGTTATAATGATGCTAACAATCATAGAAAATTGAGGAAATATTGACAACAACAGAAGAAAGTACAACTGTGTGTAACAAACAAACAACAATCACAATTTGGTTCGCTGAATGTCGAGATTCGTTTTCCGTGCATTTAAAGGAGGCTGTGTCTCCATCAGTTAAGTGGCGGCGTGTCGATAGCAGCTGTTACCTTTAGTAAGTGCTGTTCATAGGTAACGCTGTACATAGCGCCTATATGCACAGCTGACCATGTTCAATGAGTAAAAAGCAAAGATAAATGGAACATCGAGGACAACAGTGACCATATTCAGGAATTTTAAACTTTTTCTAGCACTAATGGAATAAACTTTAAAGTTGCTTTAGAACTTCGCAGCATCTTGTTCTTATGTTGTTAGGTTGATTAGTCCATGCTATTTTATTTATAAGGATGTTTTTGTCACAGTGTGTTCATGCTGTCATCCTACAGAATCTCGTCTCCTTGAGACCAAAGCTAAGAGGTCTGGATTGTGGGAGTCAAGAAAACAGGCAGGTGTAAAGTGGGCTTAGTGGCATAAGAAGCTTCAGGATGAAGCATGGAAAAGGGCAAAGAACCTCACAAATGAAAATGCCACAGCTGGAGAAAGATAAAGACAGATAAAGATAAAGGCAGATAAAGACAGAGGCAGCAGCACTCCCTTTGAAAAGCGTTCCCAGAAGAGACCTGCAGTCGTCTGCACATTAAACAACTGCTTAATTTGCAAATGAAAAGAGGCGGATGAAAGGCAGCACGCTAACCTTCAAGGCCAAGGACTCGAGTTTGGGATTGTTGCACAATTCCACCAAGAAACTGGACCTTGAATAACACAAAGACACTTATGTGACACTCATGTCATGGGATGATGATGATGATGATGATGATGATGATGATGATGATGTAAGAACAGAAAAGTGACATGTGAAATGACATTCAGCATTTCTCTTTAAAAAAAGGAAAATTTTTTTTTTAAAGTGTGCGAACACACTGTTACATCAGCACGGTCTCTTCCCCTGGGAACATGTTAAACGTCTCCCAAAGTGTACACAACACGTTCAGTTTCCAGCAGCGGCTCAACTGGTTCATTCTCGCCTCAAATGCTGAACGCTGCATCGACACAGAATTAGTGAGGGTGGAAGGGCTGATTAACTCCACCATCTCATCTCAGCACACACTCACACACCCCGGGGGCCTTTTACAGAAACCTGTCTGTCATGTTTTATGTATTTATTTTTATCAGCCTCAAATCCAGTTATCTTAAAGGACAAGTGCGCGAATCCGTACGACGGACATTAGCGCCACCTAGTGGTGATAAACCGACTTTTGTCTGACAGAAAAGTTTAAATTAATCGTATAAATGTGTAACTTAATATCTAAAAACACATTTTAAAAATCTTACCTTTTATTCTTTTTTCCTTGAATTGCTCACTCTGCTTAGTTCAGTTTTAATAATAATAATAATAATAATAATAATAATAATAATAATAATAATAATGATGATGATGATGATGATGATGATGATGATGATGATAATAATAATAATTGGGCTTAGCCGCGTCTTGCAAACACTGTTTTTTTATCTAATTGATTTGATAAGCAGTGAGGAACGCTCGTCCACATGTTAGATCGTTCGTGATCTTGACCGAAACCTGCAGCGCAGTCTGGATCATCACCAACAGCATATAGAAGTCGCAGCTTTTACGCGCTCGTCGCAACAGAAACAGTCTTCTGATCGAGATATTTAAGGGCAGCAAAAGGAGGCATTCCACCCAGTTAGAAAATAGCCGGTAACTTGGACACACTTTGGGATTTCTCCTCCGATGGATTTTTTAAATGACTCCAGTTCTCTGGACGCAAATCCATCAACGGCAACAAGTAGGTCGATCATATACCACCTATAATATTATCAAATGTATGGCAGCGTCGAGCTGCATTCTAGCCCCATTTAAAACAACATCAAGAGTATCTATTTGTTGTCTCTATTTGTTTTTCTTCAATAAAAAAAAAAATCACTGGTATCATCACGATTCTGTCCTCCAGTCTGATCCCTGCTGACAGATGATTTCTACTGTGTGGAAAACTGGGTTATAAAACCACACTGAGCGGAATAAACAAATAGTATTTGAAATGTTTGTCCCTGACTCTGTGTGTGTGTGTGTGTGTGTGTGTGTGTGTGTGTGTTGTATTGAAATGTACATGTTCATTTATCTGTTTTGATCCTCTGCTGAGTTTAGGAGCATCATTTCCTGCGCGAGTCATAATGCCTGTGCACAGAAGAACCAACACACAGCAGGTATTTAAACATATTTGTTTGGAAGACGCTCAAACGAACCATTTCTTTTTCTCCCAGATGCAGATGGGACTCCTCAAAGCAGCGCCATCCTTCCCGTCATCTTCGGCATCATCTGTTTCCTCGGGATCGTGGCAAACTCCACCGTCATCTGCACCATCATGAAAAAGACCAAGTGCCACACGAAGCAGACGGTTCCGGACATCTTCATCCTGAACCTGTCCGTGGTCGACCTCCTGTTTCTCCTGGGGATGCCCTTCCTCATCCACCAGTTGCTGGGTAACGGCACCTGGCACTTTGGCGCCATCATGTGCACCGTCATCACCGCCCTCGACTCCAACAGCCAGATGGTCAGCACCTACATCCTCACCGCCATGACGCTGGACCGCTACCTGGCGACCGTCCACCCCATTCGCTTCAACTACGTGCGCACGCCGCGCGTGGCCGCGCTGGTCATCGGCTGCGTGTGGGGCACGTCCGTGCTCACCATCGTCCCCGTGTGGCTGTACGCGGGCCTGATGCCTCTGGCAGACGGCTCGGTGGCCTGCGCCCTCCTCCTGCCCGACCCGGTCTCAGACACCTACTGGTTCACGCTCTACCAGTTCTTCCTGGCGTTCGCGCTCCCCTTGGCGGTCATTTGCTTGGTGTTCTTCAAGATCCTTCAGCACATGTCCGCGAGCGTCGCGCCACTGCCTCCGCGCAGTTTGAGGGTGCGCACCAGGAAGGTCACCAGGATGGCGGTGACCATTTGTCTGGCCTTCTTCATCTGCTGGGCCCCTTACTATGTTCTCCAGCTGGTCCATTTAGGGGTGCAGAAGCCAAGCCTGGCGTTCTCCTACGCCTACAACATAGCCATCAGCATGGGCTACGCCAACAGCTGCATAAACCCCTTCCTCTACATCGTCCAGAGCGAGACCTTCAGGAAGCAGCTCCTCAGAGTCGCGCGTCCAGTTAATCGAAAGGCGCGCGTGAACCCGAGCACCACCGACGAGGGCAGCGTGCGTGTCAGGATGGTGCCTGAAGAGCCTCAGCGGGAGGACGCCACTGGAGAGATAGCACCATCCAACGTGGGCTCAGATTAGTTACATTAGCATCTTAATACAAGAAAAAAATCCAACCTTGGATTGACAATGCATGTTGTCTGTTTGAGTCATAAGTTTTTAGGGTGTAAAAGTATTAATAACAAAACTTTAACCATTTAAAAAAAACACTTTAATGTGACCTCAAAGCTGCTGTTCATGTGACAATGCTTTGCTTTACTCATTCACACCTGGTGACATCATCTCAAGGATAAGACCTCAGTAATTTTTCTTTTGCTGTGAAAAAGAGACCTTGAGATGCATATTTGCATCCACTAATCTAAAGATGATAATGGCATACTATTATATACATAGATCTTTTGTTTCATGTATCTTCTCCTTCTGAGCTGGAAGAAGGATGGATTCTCCAAACAAGCACAGCCGTAGGATTTCTGCCTCAATGATCACAGGAAGGAAACAAGAAATGGACAAAGTTGGATGAAATGAACTTCAGCATTGCGATAAGATGATTACCATTCACGCATGCATTCATTCCTCATCACGACGCCCGCTCAAGCGTTCATCTGCGCTGCGCTGGGTGACACGGCAGCTCCTCACCTCACCTCTACAGATGATTGGGATTTCATCCAAAGCTTTGGCATGAGCGTAGACTCTTATATAACTTGTCCTGTTTGACACTTCATCCATTTGTTTGTTGAGGGGAGATTCCAAAAAGCTATTAAATAAATGTAATGAAAAACGATTGCTGATAAGAGGACAGAAAATAGTTTCAGAAACTCACATGAGACTTCAGGAAATTGGATGTCAGAATAATACAGAAGCTGCTCTTAAAAACAGGTGAAACGTTGGCAGGTTTTGGCCATGTTTACTGACCAAAAGAAATCGTCTGAACAATTATGACTCATCAGTCATGCAAATGATTTGTACAGTTGTTTAATAAGAAACAACAGCTCTGGATGCAAATGTGGCTGCCACAGACATGGCCTCCTCTGAGCGCATCGGTGCAAAAGCAAAAGGTCTTCTCCAGAGCTAGAGGCTTTAAACAGACCTTTGAACACCAGCCAAGTCAAATGTGTAACACGTGTGGTTGTTTTGCTGTTGCAGTCCATCTTTTAAATGGAAATGAAGATGCACAGCCTCAGCTCTGATATCACACCGTCAAAGGTGAGACTCGTGTGAGGTCCTGACACGCACCGCATGCTGATATGAATAATAAAAAAATACGCATACTCAAAGCAGGAAACTAAAAACTTTAGCTGAGATTGATCCCTGCTTGAAGTTAACGGTGGCGTTGTGTTTTTCCCTCAGTCCTGTGTTATCCTGGATAAAGTAAATCAGAACATCTGAAAGAAGCTGCTTTGATGTTTTGATGATTTGTCTCGTTCTTGCCCACTTTTTGATAAAGTGAAAGTGCGTTGTAAGACTTGTGTCGAATGAATGTACATTATTTGTATTTTACTATATTTGTGTTTTAGAATGTTGTCATTTAACTTTTGGGCATTTCTTTTGCAACACGATATCTGCGCTCTACTTGTTAAAAATCAACTGGATTAGCCGTTTATGGTGGAATTGTGAAATAAAGAAAAAAAAAAAAAGACTAAAGTTTTTATTGCATTTGTTTTAAAAGTTCCATTTCTTATTAACCATTTCTGTGTTTAAGTTTGAATTAGTGCACCAAAGTATTGAAAGGTCTACTGCAGCTGCACAAAGGCCATGAATTACCATTACAGTCCATAAATAACAGGCTGACACATACAAACACTCCTGTTTTCATGGCACAGGCAGCATCGATTCATAATCACACAGCAAAGTATTAACAAAGGCGCCGTTAAAGGAGCATGGACAATATGAAATAATGAGGTGAGAAATGGAATAAAGCAAGAGTTACACACATTATTGTGAACAAAAAAGGTAAACTAGGAATAATGTTGATTTTAATGAATTCTTTGTAAACGTTGGACCTGATCTTGCGTGCAAAGAGCAGATGGAGCGACGTCTTAGGGGCGGAGGGATAATTATATCGATGGCAAACTCTCAGATGTCACAGATGTAGAAGAAAATAAATTGCAGTAGAGACTGAAATTCAAAACAGTGATTGAGTGCATTTTAGAACCACTAACACACACGTGTAACTCTGTACCAGAGGTATATATATGCAGGTCTCCAAAATGTTTGAAAAGCTTTTAGAAGACTTTAGAAATAACAGGAGAGGAAAACCTGCTCTGTGACGCGCCCCAAACAAGAACCCAAGAGCTCACAATCGGTGAGTTGAACTCAGCTTTATTGTAGAAAACAGGAGTGGAGGAGAATCCAGGAGATCTGGCTGACCGGAATGGTCGGGGGGGCCCAGAGCGTTCAGCATCAAGGGCGGAGGGTAGTCGGGTTTACCGGGAGGCAGTCGGGATTGGGAGGTTGTGGGCCAGCAGGGTTGAAAACAGACCAGCAGGAAACAGGACAGAAGGAAGGTTTACCGGGAATTAGACGCAGCAGGTGGGTCTGGGTCAGGATCAGGATCCAGAGCAGGGTCAGGGTCGGAACCTGGAACCTGGCAGACAGGCATAAGGAAAGCCATGCATGACACAGAGGACATTATGGAAATGAGTGTGTGAGGAACCAGGGTTTAAATAGGGGAGGTGAGCAGGTGAAGGGAGAACAGGTGTGACTGATTTGGGGGCGTGGTGAAGGTGAAGAGGTGTGGTCTGGAAAAGTACCAACAGCCAATACTTGTGGCACTCTCCTATTGTCCTGTGGTGGACCTCCCCCAGGGTCCAGTAAGGCCTTCTCTACTGACCTAACACAAGCCTAACACAAGTCATGATCCGAATTATGATAAAAGTTAATTTAGAAACAGAAAAGTAAACACAAAAGGTTCTGGATCACAGAGTTCATAGTGACATCTCAGTCACTGTGTGTTCTGGGACAAATCTAAAACCAGAATAGACTCATTAGTCATAGAGAGCAGCAAGAATCAATCATCCTAACTCACTATAGTCTAAAGTACTGAAACTCACTGATCTGGTGGCAATACAACCTGCACAGGTAATACAAAAAAAAAAGTAGTTATAGCTCCCCTTTAGCTTATCACTATAACTTTAACTTTAATTTATAACTATATGTATTTCTATGCACATACAACAATAAAATAAGTTTTTGTGTTAAGAAAGTCCAACAAAGGGAGTACTCAACTCTTGAAGGTGAGGAGATGGGGTTATATTAATGTAATCTAATCTAATATATATTCATTTTTTATGCTTTTTAAATTTTTTATGGTGGAGATCGTCCCAGGACAGAAGAGGTCTCTCTCACACTGAGGATCTTGTGTCTTCAACACTCCTGGTTGCATGTTGTTCTTTTTTAACTTAAACATGAAATTAATAAAATACATGACCTAAAAATTACGCTAATAATAATGATAATAATGATAATAATAATAATAATAATAATAATAATAATAATAATAATAATGATAATGATATATTATATATGTATTTTGTATTGTATGTATTATATATATGTATAGATTTAATAATACATATTAAACCTGTCTTTATTATATACAACTTTTTATAACTTTTTCCACAAAAAAACTGACACTTATTTAAATCCCCTTGAAACAGGTATTAGACACTTAGCAAAAGTTATACAGACACACTTTCCCTTCTTTTTCATCAGTTGAGCGCTAGTGAGACACTGGAGCTTGTAGTCTTTCACAAGCTCAGATAGTTGTGTGGACAGTGGAAAAAAAACAGTTAGCAGGCTGTTCTCCACATTCCTCTGCTTGGTTCTAATGTCTCGAAGCTAAGAAAGTCAAAGGCAGCAGTTCAGTCAGTGCTTGTTTTCCCAGCTGACCGTACTCCCTCTTCGTCTAACACCAGAACTCAGTGTCATTCTGGCGCGTGCCATTGTCAGTCCCCAGTCAGAGGATCCACCAGATGCTCCTACAGCCTTGGAGGAAGGCTGGTGCTGCTGTGCTGACTCAAAGGGTTCCTCACCCAGGATAGCCTTTCTGACTTTGATGACATGAAAGGACCAGAGCATTCGTTTGGACACTGGTCTCCTGGCAACAGGACTGGTGGTCCCGCTCATCCCTTAGTTGGAGCTTGGAGCTTGTGAACACTTTAGCTTTGTAACGCGTGCTTGGGATGTATGGCTCCTTCATCTGAAGTAACAGGGTGAGCTCATCAGGTTTGGTGAGCACAAGGCCCAGATGTGCCAGGCCGTCCACCCACATGACTTCCTCAAACATCACAACAAGGACGAGGCTGCAGAAGCTCCGTCTCTCTTGGTTCCTTCCTCAGATAACTGTTCTGATTAGAAATAATGAATTCACTCTTTCAAGTTTTCATGATTTTATTCTCATAACTGTTTTCAAGAATAAAGAAGAGGAAGACCTTTCAGTTTCCCATAATATACTTCATAGTGGTCCCTCCCCATAATGACCACCACACCTCTTCCTTTAACAATATGTGCATGTTATTAGTGCTTTAGCTTCCTCGTTGATTATATTTGACTTTCGTGTATAAAATACAAAGTAACTATGAAGACACTCCTTTTTGAGAATTACGGCATTACAATTGTTTCTTTTTGGTGTTTTCCCAAAAGAAAAGTAAAAATCAATCCCTTACAAGGATTCCAAATATTCCTTTTCGTTGTTGAGATGAATGAGAAAAGGCAGACACGCATAAACACTCAGAACACAAAGCTCTGTCTGGTAGAAGCTTTGTGCTGATCATCCTTAAAGTGCTTCGGTGAGATGAAAACACAGTCCATCACTACAAAGTGTCTAAGCTATCAAATCTTCTTTCTGTTTTCCTCTCACCATTAAGTTAAGCATAAATAGAGAAGACGTTACAGATTGACTGGCAGAAAACAGGGCTAAAGGAAGGACACTGCACTTGGTACATCACAGCCTTGGGTTCCCACTGGCTGCTCCTAAATGTTCCCTCATGTCTAATCCTCCCAAACAATGTTTCCTTGAGCAAAACCAATTGTGAGTATCAGTTTTTTTAAAAAATATGGTAGAAACCAACAGTGTCAAATACTTGTCAAATAAATTTCTGATTTAAGACACATGTGAAGGAAAAGTTAAGAAAAGAATGAATGGACTGAAATTCAGAGAGGGGCTATATATAATTTCCTTTCGTGTGTATTAAATTCCTATGATGTAACAAGCTGCCTACTTCAGCAACCAACTCCCATCTATTTTGCTTCACTGAGATAATACTCCGCTTCATCTGCACCCAATAGATTGCTTCATGACTTGACACTGGAATTTTTTCTGAAAGTCAGACCTTTTCTCATTGAGCCACGGGAGCTTGATTTCCCCAGTGTGGTGAGAACGGACAAGGTTTGGTGCCTTCTTCAAGGACCCTTCACAGTGTGAGCGCATTTAGAATAGTGCTTAGGGAATACATTTTACATCAGGTCTAGAATATTCAAGGCCTATTCTGTCACTTTGTGGGGTCTTGTAATTTTTTCCTGTGTGTCTCCTTGTGTGTGTTTGTCAAAATGTTTGACCACAAGACGAATAGTAGCATAGAAAGAGGGACAACTATTGTGGTTTGTATCTCAACAATGCGTGGGTATGAGGTGCACATCAGGGGGTCGTTGGGGTCTCAGAGGTGTTAACACGGTGAAGTGAAATACGAGCTGAGGTAAAGGGAGTGTACGACAGCTGTCACAAAGTCTGGGAGAACAAAAGAATCTGATCATCACACGTTCAATATGCAGTTCATCATCTTTTGTCATGGATTCTTTCCTCTGTGCACAACATTCGCGTTACCTCTTCCCACAAGATGGTTTCTCCCCCTCCCTGATGAACTGGATGGTCTCGGTTGAGGTTGGCGCGTCTTCCCCAGGACCTTGTGGCACCAGTGATATCCGCCCTGGCCAAGAGCGGTCTGCCGTCCTGCGCCACTGTTCATCTCTCCCCACATAACCTGCACTGTGGCTCCTCCTTCATGCCCCACCTGTACAGGCTGATTAGAGTGGGAAGGGTGAAGACTACGTTCAGAGCGCTGAACTCTGACACTGACATTCTGAATCTCAAGGTTGCACAGAGACATCTGAGATGGAAAGATGATTCATGCATGCACAATTCTGCTCATTTATTCACAACTCACTAAGCCAAGGCAAGCAATGGTTGAAACTCTTTTTTGTTAGGGTTATTGTTGAAACTCATTCTCGTCCAAACGACACGAAACCAACTCGTACCAGCAGCTACCAAATTTGAGATCAATCAGACGAGCGGTTCAAGAGTTTCACGTGGAACAGACAGACAGACGTACCTTTCATTAATAGAAAATTTTACTGGTTTTACTGCCTTACTTTTGGCAGGAGTCTAGATGTTTAATGTGGGATTCAGTGCAAGGAGGTGCATTTTAATAGGCTCAGAATTCTCATAGAACAACTTGTTGAAGGATTTGAAGAATGGAAAACATCTTACTGGATCAATAATTTACTTGGTGAAATAATAATGAGGCATTTGTAGTTTCTATGGTATCTCTTCTCCATCTACCCACTGGCAGCGCTCCTCAATCCGATCTATTGTCAAAGGAGTGCAATGCAAAACTTAAATGCACAAGAAAAAACAGGCAGCAGACAGAAATTGAGCTGGTATGGACAAACTGGCTGGTAATTATACTTCAGCCAAAGTCCATCATTTCTAATCTTAACAACCTTTTGTGGAGGACCATGCTGGACTGCTTGGTTGACTGCTGAAAGAAGAATTAGATTTTTCATTTGGCATGTTCAGCATCACCTCTTTTGTCTTCCTCACTCAGTGTGTAACACAAGTAGGCTACTTTAGGTTCATTTTACATATGAAATGTGTAGTCATCACAGACATACACCTGCAAAATGAGTCAAACATATAATATGGATTCCATTCCAATAATATGGATTCCATTCCAATGAAGCCCTGTTTTAATTAAACTGCTGTGCTAGAGCGAGAGACTCCTGGATTAGATTAATCGTTAGCGACAGGATATTTACTTCAGCCTAATTAATTTTGAACTTTGTAGTTCAAGTCTGATGAGAGAATAACCCAAGAAAACCTGCCTCATAATAAGTGCACCTAAATAAAGGATGAATGTTTAAAAATGTATCATAAAAGTTGACCGGTATCCTATATAAATTTAAAATTTAGGATGCTCCACAAGTGGAATGTCAAATGTTTCTTTATTCACCTTTTTTTTTGTGCCACGCAGAATCCTTCACAGTAAATAATACACACAAAGACATTCTGTTGTAGAGTTCAGGTCCTAAAAGTCTCACAGACTAGAATCAACCGAGCTTTTGCTTGTTTGTTATTCATCTATTCTGCACAGGTCAACTGTGGAACCTCAGCCTTGCCAAGATATTGCATGTTCAAACAGTTTAATGTGCCCCAATCACAAATAATTTCAGTTCAGACTTGCAGACAGAGCTGTGTTCATTATTTAGTGAGCAAAATAGGAAAAAGAAAATGTTGATCTCAGTAAGCAAAAGCCTAAATGCAACAATGGAAACCATTTCAAGTATTTGACATTCAGACATGAGGTAAGCTCATTTCCAATTCAAATTTAGTCTTCTAAATCTTCTAAGGTGATTTTGTGTAACGTAAAGCACACTGCGGTTTATATCTCGGTCTTGGATATCAGGTTCATCCAGGGCAGCTTGGGCAACACAGCCTGGAGAAGTTCAACATTTAACAAAAAGATGGCTCAAATCAAATATGCAGCTAAAAAACACATCTCATATACAAGTTCCTGTTCGGATTTTATGAGTTTCACGACTAAAAACCACTCAGTGCTCAACTGTGGGAGCATCATGTCATTACTGCAATAGGAGCTCCATCAGAGATCTCATTATTTTATCCAAAAACAGATGACTATGCTTCATGCTGTTGCAAAGTTTTTTTTAAGGCAGTAAATGCAGAAAAAAGACACTTTTTTATCTGCTCTGTAAGTTTTCCATTATAGCATGAATTTTCCCCTCTCGAATCAAAAGTTGGTGCTTATGCTTCTTTGTTTGTGAGCAATTTTCAAGGAATCCAAATTTGTCTTGGAAGCAAAAAGAATCCAATTCGAATCTTTCTATTGTTATTGTGACATTGCTACAGGGCTTTTGTTTTATGGTCCCCATTCAGATTTGAATCTTTTGACAACAGTATAATTGTAACATTGCAAATAAATGGTTGACTTGGTCTGTGCACAAATGGACTGAACTCAATAGCAGTTCAACACTCATTTATTAATTAATCACCTCTATTCCGCAACTGATGATGCTTAAGACATGATTGGGTTTTTAAAATGAACAAGAGCAGAGAATTTAATTTACTTTCATTTAATTCCACTAAATATATACAAAGTGTTATTTTAGTAAAAATTGTGAAGATTAATTAGTCTTTGTGAAACAACCTTGGCAATAAATAACTAATGTGTGTCTGAGAAAATTGAGAAAATCTTGTTTTTTCACATTTGGCAACCACTGTACTTTGCTGCAAAAACAACTTATTTAGCTGAAAATACAGCTAAATTCTTTACAATTAAAAGCATTTCATACATTTACTTATACATATACATTTGTATCTGTATATATTTGTATTTGAATATAAAATTGATGAATGTATTCATCTAGGTAGTTTTTTTAATTGTCAAGCTTTTTTAATGGATTCCATTATTCGTGAGACTGTGCACACATGGTGAAATCTGAAAGTTCTTCACATAAAATGATAATTAATTTTGGTACACAAAAGTGCAGTAAAATTCAATGAAATAAGGAAAAATGCATTTCTATTTTTACTTCATTTATTTGTATTTCTAGATTTAACTTGTTTGTAATAACTCAGATGTTGGACTGTTTGGACAAAAGAAAAAACATTGATTTCGATTCATTTTGGAATTTTTCAGAAATTAAACAAGGTGCTTTGTAAATGCTGAAGCCAAGGAGAAAAGCTGTAACTGTGCTGACTGTCTAAAAATGGCTCAGTTGGTCTAAAGGAAGATTGCAGGTTATGTCTCAGAAAATCTATATTTTATTCAGCCACTCCTACATCAGGTTTGTTAGTGAGACTCAGGTGTGTTTACTCAAAAAGGGGACTGACTGCAAAGAGCGATGGATGACTTGAGAGGTGAACTGCCAGACCAACGCATCGCAGCCGCCCCCTGGTGGCTGGCTGCAGTAAGCCCTTACCTCAATTTTTCCCATCCACCTTAGTCGCATAAATCAGTGATTTTACTGGATATTTGTATGCACCGTTGCACGGCGGTCACTCGTGAAAGTGACAGGGTTTCCAATCATTTCAATTTCAACGGGAGGAAAATGCTTTGATTAAGCCACGTCAGTGTTTATATGGAACGTTGGACCAGCCTTCTGGGCCAAATTAAAAACAACAATTTACAAATTATCAGCCACATTTAAAGCCATTCTGTACTGAACAATGTTTAAAGTAATAACTCATTGGCAAATCAATTACGCTACATTCTTTCGATTCAAAAACAATCAGTGTGTCTTGGATGTTCAGAACCATCCAGATTAAAATCCGAGAGATTCTCCACGGCTGTAAGACACGAATGTCAACCACATGTTGGTCCATGTGTGCATGTGTAACTCATGAATGTTCTTCGGTGAATTGCATATTCTTTACTCAGGCACTTGTTTTCAGTCAATAACAAAACTACTTCTGATCACATCATTCCTAATCATAACGTGGCACATGAGTGTGAATTAATAGCTTTTGCACTGGATGGCTCCGTCCGACACCTTTGTAATGTCCTGCCTCAATGTCACAGCTGGACAATATGAATCTTAGTTACAAATGCTATTAATGCATCTGAGCATGGGCCTAAAGTTTTCACATAGAGTCTCACTTCTCAACTGTGCATTTTTGTACACATAACCAGGACAAAGTGACTTTTTTTTGCACATAAAAAGAAATAAAAACTTGTAGAAAATGTCAAACCGACAAGAAGGCACAAGTGAGAAATCATTGCTCATAGACGCCATTCCCAAAGTTCAAGAACGTTCCTCCAGTGTTGCCCAATCATGGTTTTGATTGCTTTGATTTTTTAAAAGTTTGAGGAAAATAATTTGTCACTGTGTAGAGTAAAACTTTTAAGAAATTGCTTTAAGAAAATAAAATCCTGCAGTTCCAACAAACGGACAAAAAAGGCACAAATGAGCCAGGGAGTTTGTTGTTTTGTTTTGTTTTTTTAAATCTATCCTCACTTAATACAAATGTGCTCATTTCCAGTGATGCCTAAAAAGTGAAGCCACTTTAAACACAGAGACCACAGAGCTTTGTTGCTCAGCTAGGCGGGTGATGCGGTGACATTTTAGGATGTAGCCATCCTTCACATCCAAGACTTGGGGGCTTGCACGTGTAAACAAAGAGAGTCCAGACATCCCTCACCGCACACCGGATTACTGTTTTTGTGTCTTCAAACGTGTCAGAAGCTGGACTCAGGGACTGTCCTTTTGCGCCCCAGTGAAGTCGTACTGTAACGAGTCCTCTGCAGCGTGCTGTAAGACGGCTTGTCTGTCGTCAGGCTCCGCGGCGGCCTGGTAGACAAGCCGTTGCGATGCAGAGATGCTGTCCTGTGCACGCTGTGGTCAGCTTTGGTGGGGATGTTGGAAGAGCTCTGGGAGCGTTTAATGGCAGTTGCTCTTAGTGCCACTTTGCCATTTGCCATCTCATCAATCTGGTGCTGGTTCAAGCCGTTGGGGTTACCTTCTTTGGAACTAGTTCCCCGCGTCGCTGCCCCATTTGATAGTGACAGCCTAGAAAGGTTCCTACTAGCTTCCTCGCCAAAATCTTTTCCTGAATCACCCTCCCTGGATTTCTGAGATTCTTTTTCCTTCTTTATCTTACCCTTGAAGAAGGAGAACAACCCCTCGTGGCTCTTAGGAAATTCTCCTTTCTTGGTTTTGGATTTCCCTTCATGTGAAGTGTGGTGTTCCCTTTCAACATGGTCTCCTTTCTGTCTCCTCAGAGTTCCATCGCGTAGACTGGGAGTGCTGTAACTGGGCTGAACTCCAGCTGTGGCACTCCTGTTTGTCTCCTTGTCCTGGGCAACTGTGAAGCTTTGGTTCCTGCTTTCTTTTCTCCTTGTGAGGGTGCTACTGCTGGAGCTACTGCTGATATTAGTGGTGCATTCCTCCTTTGTCTGGCTTGCTTTGCTGCCTTTCAAACTTTTCTTTTCTGATGGCCTCCTTTGGCCCTCTGGAACCTGTGGAGAATCAACCCTTGTCTTAACTTCGCAACTCAAGTTTGCATTAGCAGAAGAATGGACACTGGCTACTGCCTGGCCCTCAGGAATATCCTTAGTGCCGCGTGGTTCACTCATTAAAGTGACTATCGAATCCTTTGTACAACGGGGCCTTCGGCCCGATTCCAAGTATTGCACCAGTTCCACCGGCCCAGGTTCTCTAACAGATGGAGGCACTGGGTCAGGTTTGCGTCTGTCTCTCGATCCCAAGGACCAGCGCAGGGGGAGCACCTTGCTGAGGGTGTCCTTGGGCTTGCTGGGGGCTCGCATGCTCACACTACGGCCCTGAAGACCCCTGATGAATGGCCTGCTCTCAAACCCTCCTGATGACAAAATCAAAGGGTAGATGGTTAGCCCATATAGAAATAAAGAAAGAAATCCAAGAGCATGCCTCTATACCTCTTTCCTCTTTAGGGTCATTGTCCATGAAGACTGGAGACTCAGGTGAGTCAGGGATGGAAGAGGGGTATGTGGTGGATGACCGAGAAACCACACTCCCCCTTTTACTGTCGCCCCTCAGCCGGATGAGCCAGTGATCTGACGCTGATGAACTTGTGGATCCTTATAGGATGCATAGGAATAAGACAAGGATCCATCACCATAAAATGAAACAAATCCCAATAGTTTAATGGGATTAAAGATGGAATGCCAGAAGCAGAGTGACGGATGCCAATTAAAACTGTAGCGTTCTTAATTCAAAACTTCTGTCCTCTGTCCAGCCACAGTGACAGTAATGGATGTTTTTGTTAAAGTGTAATCAACCTGCCAAAGGCAATACTACATTATTAAGACTAGACATTGTGTTCAACAACTGATAAAGCTGCAAAAACTATGCAACAATGAAAGTAGCAATTAGCAAAATACGCCATTTTTTAGTTTACCTCTGACAGAGCAACTGGCTGACCATGGAGGAATCGCATTGCGTCTCTCATAGAAAAGGATGTAGGCTCCTCTGGTGCATACTTCTTCCTCTGGGATCAGGTCTACGCTGCTGTCATCATAACTATACCACTGTCCATCCACAGAGTTCCTGCAATAAGCTGCAATTGGAAGAAAACCGTTACAACAATAATACACCCACTGATAGTCCAGTGAAAGGTACAAACAAATAGATATTTCAGCTGTTCCAATGTCATGCAATGTCATGTCTGCAGAGGCAAGAAGCTCTGACCTCAAAGTCTAACTCCCATTGCACCACTGGCACAATCATAGAATCAAAGTAAAGAGATGATAGAAGAAACTGGGCACAAAAGGGCATGGGGGGTCAATAAGACTGAAAGGAGTTATTCTGGATATGTTTAAAAGGTTTTTTCCCATGTGGTTGGACCAACCCTGTCCCAAAAACTCTCAGATATCAGAACTCCGTATCATACGTCAACAATGTCTTTACCCAGACAATTACCTGTATTTACCTGTATAATGTCCTCCGTGCATTCCTCCGTGGTGGTTACACACAGCGTAAAGGTCGTACAGATAGTCAAGGGGAAGGATCAACTCTGCAGGGTGTTGCTGTTTGCCTGAAGACTGCTTCCAGGAATGTGGCCATGTTCCTGTGCTCACGTTCTTCATGCTCTGGCTCCTCTTGACGACGTGGGGCGCCATGTCCAGGCCGGCCATGGGGAACAGCACCGGGGTGGACAGCTTGTTCCTCCGCTCGCCAACCTGTGTCAGCATATCGCATTGATATTCACGTCAGTGCATATTTCTGCAGGTTTACAGTGGTTAAACACTTACATTATGGAAGCTGCGAATGCATTTCATAAGCACTGAACTGTGTGCTGCTGATGACATCAGCTGAAAACATTTTCCATTTAACAGAACATTAAAAAAAATCTGAAAAAAAAAAAAACAATTGGTGAGAGACTTTTGATTTGCCCTTCAAACTGCCTTTCTTTGTAGCAGTTGTATCCCTATTTAATGATCTAAAATCCTGTCCAGGGTGTACAATAAGGAAGCATCAAAGTCATGTCCCAAGAGTTTCAGTATGTGACTTTGAAAAAGTCCACCTGCAATAAGTTGTTGTTGCACAATCCATTTAAAGGGTTTTTATGCAAGTACCATATTAAGTTGGCAGGTTTACAAGGATCTGAACGCTATAATAATAATAAACTAGAAAGCACTCGGAGAGCGCAGACCTCCGCCAAGTTTATATAAATTGCAATAAAATCCGTCTTCTAGATCAGATCCGGATCAGCCTTTGGAACATGATAGAAGATCCCATTGTCCATCCTTGAGTCAAATCTCATAGGGTTTGGTCAATAATTAACAAAGATATTGAGAAAAAACATTTTTGGCCACATTTACCACAATGTTAACGAAAATTTCAAAGTGATCCAGAATCCAACAAATCCTGAAAATTTCATCAAAATTGGTCCATAACTTTTTGAGTTATGTTGCTAACAGGCAAACAGACAAACAGACAAACGCTGGCAAAAACATAACCTCCTTGGCGGAGGTAATGAATGCTTTGCGAGCTGTCCAACAAGAGGACTGGCTGATTAAAAGCCAAGGCTGAAACACACACTGCTCAAAGTTCTCCATTCCCCAGACTCACGGCTAAACACAGTAGCAACCGCCAAAGTCAGCCAGGAGAGCGAAGGTGAGGACATCTCTAATCTTTCCCACAGCAGGACAAAAAAGATTTTAATGTATCCTGTCAGGCTGCGTGGGGGCCGGAGCAGAAAGTTGGGGAACTGTGGTGCAGCTGCTAGACGATACAGACTGGACGGGGTCATTTTGTGGACGTGCCAAATTAAGCTGTAAAATCGGCACATTTGGAAAGTAAAATGAGGAGCGTGTGCTATCAACAGCCTCTGACTAAAGCAGCACTGATGCGCAGCAGAAGCCGAGCCAGCATGAGCAGATGCATCAGAGAATTATCTGGGATGGTCTTGACAGTTGTGTGAATGGGTTGTCCCAGAGAATGCAGTTGGCCTGTTTTTGGAATCACGCACCTGTTTAAAACTATGACCCTGCAAGCACGCTTGGCACTTTCAGCAAGTGGGCATTTTCTTGGAAAGAAATCCCTGACCAATCTGCATTTCTTGCGCCCACTGGCCAGGCGGTTGTTGCTCTAGATCGACGTTCGGCAACCGGAGCTCCGGAGCTTGGAACATTAAAATATGTATTTAATAGTTTTGTTGCGCAAAATATGCATCGGGGATGTGCGACACCCAGCACATACAGTCCTACAGTCCAGTGTAAAGATGAAGAAGACGTCTTACAGCCTTGATGTGCAGACGCTGTGCGATGAGGTTCAGGAGCAAAAATCACAAAAATATAAATATAAATATTTTGATTGGCTATTATTTTATTGTGAAGTGAAATTGTTCTTTTATATATATATATATATATATATATATATATATATATATATATATATTTTTTTTTAAGATGTCAAAAGGGTTTTGTGGCTCCGGCTGTTTTCGTTTCTATGAGAGAGACCAAATGGCTCTTTGATTTGATATTAAAGATTGCTCGCCCCAGCTCTAGAAAAGTTGTTTTGACAGGGCTAAGAAATCTTCCATTAATACTCCTGGGGCACTCTAAATTTCCACAACTCACAGCATAATGGACAGGGATGTCTAATGATCAGAATTTTAATTAGGCGGGAGCCTCTCCTCTGTCAGCCCATGTCTGGCTGCTGCTCAACACTTGCACAATAGTAATTTTTTCCTGCGGTGTATTTCTTTGACTTTTCTCACCAAGGTTGGAGGATAGAACGATTGACTTCTGCATCATATTTACAAAAGAGCTAAATCTTTGAGATTTCATAAATTCTCTTCATTTACTGTTTCATAAGGGCCTTTGTGGTTTAACAATACCTTCAAGCTATAGTAGATTACCTCAGTGCTGCTGCCCAGCTATGATTGTACCACAGATCAGACTTTTGGAGAGAATACCCTCATCTTCAGCATTTTTAATGGAAAAATATAAGAAATATAAAATATATTTCAAATTTAAGAGCATTTCTATCAAATCCTTTAGCTGTGCACTGATATGTGAATGTGTGCGGCAGAAATAATATTATACAGAAAACCAACACTGAGTAAATGACTTTATGATAACATCTTTTAATTCAAAATAAAAAAGCATACCCCAAAAACAAATTCTGTCTGTCAGTTTTCTTAATTCACAACATGCTGAGACATTTAAGTTTAACATAAAACACACGCCACAGGTTAGGCTGCAGGTGTCCTACCTGACGGAAGCGCTTGAGATGCAGGATGAGGATGTCGGGGAGAGTCCACAGGCTCATCTTCACCATGCCCTGCTGAAGCTGCTTACAGTGGGGACACTTCCAGGCATCATCCGGGGCGAGCTGGAAGCAGCCAAAGCCATATTTGTAAGACTTTTAGTAGACTCATAGAAGTAGTACAGACAGAGCCCAGCCTCAAATGAACCATCTATCTGCAAGCATGTTGCCATCGAAACATTCTGGCATTCCTCTGGGACAAAAGCTGGAGCGGTGTTTTATTGTGTGAAATTAAAATGATATGCACACACACACTGGAAACACGGTGATGATGAACATCTGCAAGTATGACAAAAATGCTAATTGCATTGCCCACAGAGTCTCTCCAAAGCTGTTAAACCAGCATGCAAATGAAGCGAGGCTTATTTAACCAGTGTGTGACGGATCTGGCCCCGAGGGAAGGAAAATTCAGATAATTTAGTTTCTTGTTGATAATATGGGTTTATTTTTAATGCTGCCTGCTAAACGGAAAGACCCAACAGCTGCATGTCCTTCTGGTGTCAGGTCTGACCGTCTCATCTTTGGATCAAAGAACGTCCCTCAATTTGAGAGTCTTTAGAAAATGGTGGAAGTTTACATTCTGTTTCCCCTCATAATTAGTAAGTTTAAGTAATATAGTTTAGCAACTACTAAATTAAGTATTTAGTAGTTGCTCTGTCGGCCTCATCTCCACTGCTGAGGTTTTTAATGATTTTGGTGTTTTGATGATCTCGTTCATGACTCTTCTGCCTCAGTCATACCCCGTTAACTTGATAATAATAAATTTAAGTTAATCCGGGATGTTGATTTGAAGCGAAGAGATGGTGTCCTATATAGAGGAAAGAATGGGGAAAACTTGGCATCATGATCAATATGGTGTCAATGCATTTAAATATGTAAGGCACAGTTGTAAATGACAGATAATGCCATGAAGGTCAGAACATTTCTGTAGCTGTTGGAGCCCGTTTTCCTGGCATACCCATCTAAAGTAAAGATGACATCAGGTGCCTGTGAGCCCTTAATTTGAAAGGAGAGGCTGGATGTAATTAAAAGCATCACAGAAACCGTTAAAAGGAAGCTCCAGCAAAGCCTCCAGCACATTCAGATTCCGAAAGGATGAATCATTGGCACCTGTGCCTGACCTTGAAGAAAATCAATGTGGGAATATGTATGTGATCAGCTTCAACAACGTCTTGAAAGAAAAGTGGGAGAATGGTAGAAAACACACAAACAACACCTGTGGCGAGACCGATAGAGGATCATATAACTAAGATAAAAGGTGGGTAACTGATAACCACCAATCATGTACAAGTACAGCTGTGGCACCGACCCGCTATCATTGGTCAGTACAGCGAGGACTTGTTTAAGTGCTCCTGCTTCATCCTTTCATGTGGGATTGTGTTGTTGTGTTATGAATACAAAGTTAAATAATATAGTAGGTTGCTTTATAGGGCGGCACGGTGGTGTGATGGTGACACACTCACAGCAAGAAGGCCCCGGGTTCGATGAACAACTGGATGAACCATAGGAGTGAGTGTGAGTCCATATGTCTGTATGTGTGTCAGCCCTTTGACTGACTGGCGTCCAGACCAGGGTGACTCCGCCTTCGCCCAAGTGTGCTGGGACGGGCTCGAGTCCGCCCACGACCTCCAGGGGAGGAACCAGCAGCAGAAAGCGATGGATGGATGGTTGCTTTATACTGAGATCAATGCCAAGGTGTGATCAAAGTCCTTCTGAAATCCAGAACAACTCTCATCTCTCAGGCTCTTGGGGAACCTGCCTGTTCTAGAGGTTTCTGCTCTCCTAATCCAACTTCAGAATAATAAATGCAACTGGGACACCATCAAATCCAGTGCTTAATGTAAAGAGACATTCCTTCATACCCAATTATTCAAGATTCTGAAATCTTGAGAATGGAAATCTGTAAAAAAAAATCTATGAAATAGTGAGGAACATGTGGGAGGAAGGGAGGGGAGAGGGCTCCATGGGATGAGCGTACGCTTGTAGGCTCTAATGAGGCAAAAGTGCACACTTAGAGCTGATATTAGAGAAGTCCATCCATCCATCTTCTACCGCTTGTTCCTCCACTGAGGGTCGCGGGGGGACTGGAGCCTATCCCAGAGCAATGGGCGGAGGCAGGGTACACCCTGGACTGGTCGCCAGCCAATCGCAGGGCTAACACAGAAACAAACAACCATTCGCTCACACCTACGGGCAATTTAGAGTTTTTCAATTAGCCTAACCCCAACCATGCATGTCTTTGGACTGTGGGAGGAAGCTGGAGTACCCGGAGAGAACCCCGCAGGCACAGGGAGAACATGCAAATTCCACACAGAAAGTCCCCAACCTCCATCCCAACCAGGGGCCTTCTTGCTGTGAGGCGACAGTGCTAACCACCACACCACCACAGTGATTAGTGTAGTGTTGTTTTAGTCTCACAGCTCACCACACAGAATACTAAAATAAAACCCAAAATTTTGAGAAAATGATCAAACTTGACAACTCTGAGCCCAGAGGACGTGGTGCTGTGGAGTACCCAGAGGCGTTATCCATCATTAGATTTTTCTTTCAGGTGATATTAGAAGTCTCATCCATCCACAGCAAAGTGAAATATATGTCTTTAAACATGTGGATTAATTAGTTGTGACATTGATGGGGAGTATTCTTCGGTGTACGTCTTCTGATGTTTAGTTCGCACACAGTGAACTAAAATTCAACTTCACAACATTCACACAGTAAATGAGCTTTACCTCAGGCCCGCTCATTAAAAACTTCTAAACAAAGTTATCTACCTGTGCACACAAGCTGGTTCATCCATATAAATATAATCCT
The DNA here is from genome assembly GCA_911728415.1 of Lagocephalus sceleratus. NCBI lineage: Eukaryota > Metazoa > Chordata > Actinopteri > Tetraodontiformes > Tetraodontidae > Lagocephalus > Lagocephalus sceleratus. Next base: position 1,976,804 of record CAJVRN010000232.1, on the reverse strand, counting down.
TAGTTTACCAACACACCAAGACAGGGGTAAAAGCATGGGACTCTCTTACAGGCTTTTCTTTCTGTTATCTGCTGCTTGTGAGTGTTTTGATTCATGGAGGGGTCTGGAGCATTGAGACCAGAGACAGGAAGTGTCCCTGGACAGGACACCCACTCACTATCTCACACATTCATATTCGTCAACTGAGACTCCCCAATTAATGGGAGAACAAAGTTCTCAGAGATAGATTTTTTTATAAAAATCAAACTTCAGTACACCAGTGGGGCTCCTCATCGACCATCAGGTATAGACGTGTACCAGTGTTGCTTCAGCCTGAACTAGAGTGGACATCAACGTTACGCTTGGTGGAAATCTCTCCATTCCAACGGAGGTGAAATGGAGGCCAAATGAAGCAAGTAGAACCGTTTAATAAACTTCTCACCTGCTCTTCTTTGGTGTACAGCTGGAAGCACTCGTCCAGGGTGCAGCTGTGTTGCTGCAGGTGCTGCTGCTGCTGATTCCTCACGCTCTCAGCATCTTTAACCACCTCCTCCTGGATGCTGCCAAACAAGCTGGCAGACAAACACAAAGAGTTCCATGAGAAGGGTTGAACTTCTCCTTTGGTTTTCTTTGCAGAGAACAGGCGGAATAATAGACGCTCGGGTGGTAATAATCGCCCACTCAGATGCTGGCATGCTCGTATGGATAAAATAATCAAATTTACTAGCAAACAGCAAACAAATGTACTTAAATACGATAGTATTTAAAATAGTAAAATCTCTCACCATTCTTTCGTTTTGTTCTCCCACTCGATCACAAGCTTCACATGTGGCGGTCCGCCTGAGCCGCAGAGTTTGAGAGCTCTAGAACGCAACAAATGGAAAACTGACTTTACTGTTTGGTCGTTGTTAGCACTGAATAAAATTATTTTTTTAAATCAGGGAGGGTTTAAAAAAAATCCTCATTCACCTCAAGAAACAATGCGAGCATTTAAGAAAACAGCGAAAGCAAGAGTCAGGTCTAAGAATTCAAAAGCATTCAAGAAAACCTTTTCAGTCTCTCATTAACCCTGCACAACCTTAAATTTGAGTTCTTTAAAAGCGTTGTGCATCAAGATCCTTCCATGCAGCTTGAAGGTCTGTGAGAAAGAAGAAACGAGGCAGCTGCTGCAGAGGCATGAAAGGCTGTGTCACAGACACGTTAGCTGAGGTTCCCTTGGAACTCGCACTGTGATGTGTCCCTATTAGGGTCAAGGTTTCCACCTGTCCTGTACAATGTGAAATCGCCTCATAATTGGACAGTAAAAGATGCGCTCTGTGTCTACCTGATGAGGGACCCACCCGTGTTTTTTAAAATCCATGTTGGGTAATTTTTATTATTATGAAAGAAAGAGGGCGGTTGTGACTGCTGCTGCTGCTGCCTGTCTGGAATGAGCTTCTCAATGACCAAGGGGATGCTGTTATGTTGAGAATACACATCTCTGGACCATTAGGAAGCACTGTCAGTGTTTATAAGATACGCCTTATAAGATACGCCTGTGACGCTGCCTTCAGGGAGGTGGATGGCACATGACGTTACCTAGACAAGAACGGTGGCACAAAAAAAAATGAAAAAAGCGAAAAAGCACAAACGTAGAAAAAGGAACGGGCAAATAAAGAAGAACGGCAGGAAAACATGAGCGACAATTCATACAAAGTGGACTGTGCATCTCCCAGTGAAATGTGTCCATCAGTGAGGGGGGATGAGGTTTGGGCAGGAGACACCCACAGAGGAACGAGAGGCCCCCGAGCCGTCAGGGAGGTCCATCAGCCCGGTGTCTCCACAGGCTGGTACGATCAATAATGTTGATTTTAACAAACTCAAATCTGGTTGATGGATGGCTAGCAGTGACAGTGAAGGTATTCTGAAAACAGAAGCATCTTTAATCACTAGTTCTCTGCTAACTCCTCATGACCTGTGACTGTCTGTGGAATACTATAAAGGTTCATCATTTTAAAGCTCACTCTACAGTAATGTAGCTAAGAGATATAAGAGTTTCATTTGGAGCTTCAATTATGGCGACCCTAACATATCGTGATGTGCTAAAGGCTTCGTCTGAAGGCAACCGTGCTTTTTCTGGTCCGTGAAGGTGGAACGGCTAACTGACGATTTTCACCTCAGACTCCCCACAAGAGCGCTGTGGTCATCGTCAGACCTCAGCACGAGTCTGCTGTGCACAGAGGAGTCATGGACCGTGATTGATGTCCACAGTACAGAACCGTTCATAAACTGTGTCTTTGGGTTCGTCAATCACACTGATCAGTGGAAAAGGGTGCAGGATGGTGAAAGTGCACAACAGCAAAGCTGACGTGTAGACAGATGGTTCTGTTCCTCAGTCCCTGAATCAAAGCTGCAGTCCTGCATATTACTCTGTGCACGTGTGCTGATCAGTACCAAATGCACTGCACTTGTACCCATTAGCAAATGTAGCGTTCAGAAAATGAGCAGAGCCCGCAGCAGATAAAGCCTCCCCAGAGATGGGGTGTGTCCAGTATGGGTGCTGCAGGGAGTGTGTGGGTGTTGCCTGGTCCTGCTGGTCCTGTACCTGTCTACTGCAGGGTGGAACAGTGGTCTGCTGTCCTGTGGAGACAGGTAGCTATAAGCTGCTGATCCACCGACCACTCTGATCCGAAACGGTTTCCCGGCGTTCTGCAGGGAGACAAAGAGAGTCGGCGTTGTGGGTCAGTGCCAGGGGCCGTTTATTCTCTCACCTTTCCCCTCAGTTCATAAGTGGTTTTTAAATTTCACTACTACAGTTAGTGAAAGTTAGTCGTCTCTCTTCTCTCTTCTCATGACCTTTCTGTCTTCAGGTCAAGGAGCTTGTAGAGGGAAAGCTACGGGTTAGCTGTGAAATTCTCTGAGGATATAATTATCTTAGTGTAAAAGCAAATCAACAACTAATCCACCTTCACCACCATCCTCACAGGTATTTATTTTATTCAACTTTTTTTTTGCTGGAATTCACATTTTCCTTTATTGTATTTCAGCGTCAGTCAAAAGAATTGAAGAGGTGTCAGCAATGCAAAAAGCACACAGAACAAACACGTTCAACAGAAATGGGTTTTATAAATTTCTAAAGCTTTTTTAAAACTCTAATGGAATACCACTCGTTCTGGGTTTTCTTGGACTCATTCCGACCCCAAGTCGTACCTTTGAGATGAATCCTCTTGGGGGCGCAAAGTCATCAGAAACAGCTTTGATTGGCCAGAGCGTGGAGCTTCCCACCAACGGGGGGGGGTTTACACCGCTATTGCAAAACTTTGTGCCAAATCATAACACAAGAGGTATTTATAAAAAAATAAAGTGAAATATGCTTTATTTATAGTTATCTGTGTGTCTTCACAGAATGAGGCATTTTTGTGTATATTCGTTTGTGTTAGTGCCACAGTGGAGTTCAGGCTGAGACTGAAAAACATTTTTATAAAAGGAAAAAAACGATCCACGCAGATATCCAGATGGCATTTGGAGAATGAGAAGAAACAAAACAAGCAGATGATTTTTCTGTAATCACTCAGCCCAGTGGCTCTTTCTGAGGCCACTTCAGATGCTGCCTGTAACCACAGCAACTCTGCACTCAGGAATGAGGGACACTGTTCATCCTTTTACACATACGAGAGGTCCTGAGGGGCACAGTTATGACATTTCACTGGGGTCCAATTTGGTTTGTGGCACCAGAATGCCTGTCATAGACTTAAAGTCAAGGCCTCCTTATTAATGTCAATCTTAAGAAAGTCAACAAAAATCAAGCGAGACCTCTGAAAAAAATTGTCAGATTCCACAAATCATCATTTCTGGTAGAATTTGAATATGTGCAGCAGCAACATAAACGTCCCTGACCACAGACAGACGCCACTGAGCTGTGCAGCAGGGACATAAAGCTGAAGAAGCTCCTCGGTCAGATATCTGTTCAACCATGAGGAGCATGATCAATAACCCAGAGAGCCTCTGTCCGCCGCACTGCAGAGGTGGCACATCTGGGTTTTGGGGAAGACCGATGGATCCGGGAGGACTTTTAGATGGAAAAGCCAAAAAAAAACCCCAAAACATCAGGCAGAGACTTTAACCTTGGTTGCAGAGGGGACTTTTAAATAGATGAGATGTTCTTTCAAAGACAGAGAACATCAGTAAAATGAGCGGGGTGAGCTTCATAAAGCCACCAGTTTAACCCAGTACAAGGCAGACAAGTGTTATTAATGGAGGGATGTGACTCTGTTAGAGCAGTGTGAGGATAAATATGTCAATAATACACCATCTTATCGTGACAAGCATGTGGAAAGATAGCTGAACAAAAAAAAAATCCTGATCATGTGTGGGCAGAATGTGAGGAACGTGCATTTACAAGACTGATCAATATTTGATCGGATTGATGGCGCCCTCTTCTGGACATTTGTTATAACGACACAAAACTAAACGCAGATAAAATATTTTGTTTGCAGTAACGCGTTAAAATATAATAAATTATGGAATGTACAAATATCAGCGTGTTGAATGTCGAATATAAACAACAATACACAAATTCGACTCTTATTATTATCTTCTCTGAACAAATGTCAGACGTGTTCTAGAAACACAAGGAGTGAGCGACACTGTGATAACCGTTCCCACATATCTGCCATTAAAGTAAAAAGACTCTATCTTCAACACGTGAAAATCCTGCAATTATTGACTCAGCATGTTAAACAGGAAATCTGCTTGTCTTCTCTGCAGATAAACAATTGCTTCAATTAAAAATTATCATCACAATCATGGAGGAGAGTCCCTGAGAGCCTCTTCAAGGCTTTCACTGTCATGTGCTTTATATTCGCTCAGGCGATATATATGTGTGTATGTACACACACACACACACACACACACACACACACACACAAAGCCTTCAATCTTAAAACAACAATGGAAATCATTTAACATTCAAAAGCTACGTGTGTTTGTCCGTTTGGGGGGGAGGGTGGTTACCTGAGCCTGAGATCCGTTGAGCATTAGATAATACAGGTGGCTGAGGATGCTCTGCTGCAGCTGGTCCCAGGAGATGTTCCTGTCCTCCTGCATCAAAAATGGAGGTCCAAACCTGGTGGGGTTGGGAGGAGAGGAGAGGAGAGGAGAGGAGAGGAGAGGAGAGGAGAGGAGAGGAGAGGAGAGGAGAGGAGAGGAGAGGAGAGGAGAGGAGAGGAGAAGAGAGGAGAGGAGAGGAGAGGTGAGAAGAGGAGAGGAGAGGAGAGGTGAGAAGAGGAGAGGAGAGGAGAGGAGAGGTGAGAAGAGGTGAGGAGAGGAGAGGTGAGAAGGAGAGGTGAGAAGAGGAGAGGAGAGGAGAGGTGAGAAGAGGAGAGGTGAGAAGAGGTGAGGAGAGGAGAGGTGAGAAGGAGAGGTGAGAAGAGGAGAGGAGAGGTGAGAAGAGGAGAGGAGAGGAGAGGAGAGGAGAAGAGAGGAGAGGAGAGGTGAGAAGAGGAGAGGAGAGGTGAGAAGAGGAGAGGAGAGGAGAGGAGAGGAGAGGAGAAGAGAGGAGAGGAGAGGAGAGGAGAGGAGAGGTGAGAAGAGGAGAGGTGAGGAGAGGAGAGGAGAGGAGAGGAGAGGTGAGGAGAGGAGAGGTGAGAAGAGGAGAGGAGAGGAGAGGGTGAGAAGAGGAGAGGTGAGAAGAGGAGAGGTGAGAAGAGGAGAGGAGAGGAGAGGAGAGGTGAGAAGAGGAGAGGAGAGGAGAGGTGAGAAGAGGAGAGGAGAGGAGAGGAGAGGAGAGGAGAGGAGAGGAGAGGAGAGGAGAGGAGAGGAGAGGATGAAGGATGAACATATTTAACAATATTTTGATGATTTTAGTCTAACAACACTTTCACCTCCAAACCAGGTGGGCAGGTTCGTGCAGCTCACCTGACAGCCTGCTGGCCACTTCCTGCAGTGTTACAGATGAGGAAGAGGACCTTGGGAGAGCCTCCCTGGTTGAGGTATTCAGAGGAGAGGGTGCCAGACGGCGGTAACCTCTGACCCTCAGGTGCGGCTGTGGAGTTGTAGGGGGTGGAGGGGAGGCTGTGGTGATACCCTGAGCAGGAGAATGGGAGGCTAATGAGGATTTGGGTTCCAATCTGAAGACACCCGATACCGTCAATCTACTATTTGTAAGAATTGTGCATTTAAACTTGTAGTAATCAGAGCGAAAACACACAAACAAATAAAGCTAATGTTAAAACCATGATATTTACAGTGTAGAAAATACAGACAAAAAAAGCAGTTGGCATTTGCACCTAATGTGCGAGTGTGTTGGTCTTATTAAAAAATAGCTACAAGGCATTTAAATGGTTACAAAAGCAGCACAACAGCAGCCTTTAATGCCAACTGAAAACATTGGTAGATATTTCCCATTTTCACAGGATTGCCCTTTGATTCTTTTTACCCTGAGGAGACACACACACACACACACACACACCAAGCATGAGGCAGTTGCTGTGACCCTCCCATATCCTAAAGGTGTGTGTTGGACAGGTCAGAGGAGCTGCCATGTGATTGGCTGATTACATACTTTCATCAATAAAGTTAATGCTGTGAACTCTGACTATTTTCTTCTCAAGCTTCATAAATGACACACTTCCCTCTCACCCCAGGGGACTCCCCACAGTTTCCACTTCAGGAACAAGAAATTATTTTAGTGATAGGTTTTAATTCAGCGGTATCTCTCCTTTAAGACCGTTTCACGTCAGGCAATCCACTTCTGCCCTTTAACGGAGCGAATCGTTTGAATACGTCCGGAAAAAAAATCCAATTAGAGAAATGATGTAAACCCAAACTATCTAAAAAAAGAAACAAAACCAAACATCTCCACGGAGTTCCAGACAGATACCGACATAAGCTGACACTCCTCCCAAGTGGTTCAAGACCCAATGAGTGACCCCTGTCAGCACAATTCCCACACCTGACTGAAAACACGCTGGGGGCGGGGCCATTAGGACCATCAGAGTCTAGAGCAGCAAACCGCCATCTGAGCACAAGTGCCCCAGCTGACAGCAAGACACCTGAGCTTTCAGCCCACAGCAGCCTAACAGATGAAACAGCACGGGGGGGGGGGGGTCACCTTCTTTCGTTGTTTCAACACTGCTCATCCTTCCTTTTTTGTCACGCATTCGTTTTATAAATCACAACTCTGCAACGACTCAAAAGGTGGAACCAGAAACACGCCCGCAACGGGGGTTACGCTCTGGAAATAACCCGCCATAGACGAAGTAAACAGCTTTATTTTACATGTTTTAAGGTCGTAAAACCCCTAAACACACACTTTTATACACTCTTGTCACAGGCTTTAACATTCTCTCACAGTCCTCCTCATTAAGCAGACCAGTTATGCAGATTCCTGTGTAGTTTTTCTGCCCCCCCCCTATTTATTTACAGGTATCGCTGCCTTCAGAGCTGCAACGGAACAACATCTGGCCCGCCGACCTGTTGTATATTGTATTTTTGTATCTTTGTGTGTTCTTCTGTGTTCTGTGCCTCTCCTCTCCTCTCGTCTCCCTCTTCTTCCTCTCCTCTCCTCTCTCTCTACCCAGCCGGCCATCAGCAGGAAGGTCCCCCTACATGAGCCTGGTCCTGCTCAAGGTTTCTTCCTGTTAAAGGGGAGTTTTTCCTTGCCACTGTTGCTTGTCTGGGGTTAGGCCCTGGGATTCTGGAAAGCGCCTTGAAACAATTTTGATTGCATAAGACGCTATAGAAATAAAGATTGATTGATTGATTGAGTTCTCTTATTTAAACACTCTCAAAGGTCAAACCTCTTCCTCCTTTTGCGTGCGGTTCACCAATCAGGACTCAGAGCACAACGACCTGGGAAAAGAACCCGAGAAGCAGCGAAGCCGCGAAAAGTGACCGGCGTCATAGCGGGGGTTGGCTGTACACGGTTGGCCCAACAGCTGCCGGTGGCTGCTACCTGCTCTGCCCTGTATCACCAGCACGCCTGAGGCTGAGCCTCCTCAACAACACTTCACAGCCTGATCCGGTCTGACTCGAACAACTGCATTTCACTGGAGGACGTTCTTCTTGTTGGCACTCGCGCCAAACTGGTGTTTACGGTATTTGTGTTCTTCTCCAGAAGGCGGTGCAGCCGAACGCATCCGTCACATCCCAACGCGGCTGTCACGATGATTGGAGCGCCGAGTGTGTACGTGCCTGAGCGCTCTCTTTTTCTTCTGGTTATCTGGAGCGATGGCGTTCCCCGGAGGGGGGAACCGCTCCCCACTGAACGCTCCTGAAACGTGTTTTTCTGCGCCGAGCCTGCTTCAGGCTGACGGGACGTCCGTGTCTCAGAGAGACAACTGATGGAGGAGCTCAGGTCGCAGCAGCTTTTCTACACACAAGCAGCTGCAGACGCGTTCCTCAATCATCTCTAACCTCCTATTTTTCCTCTAACAGACACGCGTGTGCGCTCTCGCTCGTCTCCACCCTCCGTCTGTGGAGAGCTCTCCTTGGGTTGATGGGAGCTATCAGAGCAGGACTGTTCAGGAACGACCCCTAATGCTCATCACAGGATCCCTTCGTATGACCTTTAGGATGACCCGGCCCACCCTTCACCCCTTCTATCCTGGAGAGACACAGTGAAGGTGTTTATTAAGGTGTTCAAAGGCGCAAAGTCAGTCGACAATGTTAGCACGCTGAGCTCGCCTGAGCAGGAAGTCTGTCTCAGCGCTCCGTTATTAAGTTGTATCCCTCCATTTATGTGCCAATAACCTGCATTGTTGCACTTTGAGCATGATTGATTTTTCTACACGGTCCTTTAAAGGAGCTGCACCAATTTTCTCTCAATGTGAAATCTCATTGTCGGACCTGGGAGTGATTCTGATGTGATATTGATGGTTATCGATGGCAGTGCACCCTCAGCGCACTGCTGAGATACCCTTGAGCAAGGCTCCCCCTCTGCTCTGAGGGTCCAGCGATGAAAGCCCCACGGTGCACTTCTCTCTGCCAACACGTGGGGCAGCGTCTCTTTCCCAGCGTCTCCTGTATGCACGTACAGTGAACCCTAGCGATAACACCGTTCACTTTTCGCGGCTTTTTCAGTGTAATTCTTTTTTACATTTATTTTATATTTTTTGTTTTTTACAGCGTACAGTATGAACGCGTTCACTGAGCCACCTTCAATCCAGAAGTGTGACTGTGAAGGGCTGTATGCTGTCTACATGAAACCAAGTATTCAGCTTTTAAGTTTTAAGTTTAAACCAAGTTTTTTTCTGGCTTGAAATAAAAACCCATAATGTCAGTGAAAAGGGGGAAAAGGCACCTGCGGTCACACCCAATAGGCGGAGAAAGAACTCGAACTTCGAGAGCGTTAAATAAGAGAGAACTGTGAGAACATGTTAAAGTCTGTGAGAAAAGTGTGTAAAAGTGTGTGTTTAGGGGTTTGACTGCCTTAAAACATGCAAAATAATTGTAAAAACGAAAGCTGTTTACCTCGCGGATTTCATGTATCGCGGGTTGTTTCTGGAACGTGACTCCCGCAATAAACGAGGGTTCACTGTACATTAAATCTACCGGGGTCCACAACTTTAGTCCCTGACCTGAGAGGTGACTTTTGTTGCCTTTACTTCAAAAACGTTCACCTTTGTACGTGTACACTGACGTGGTGCCAAGAATTAGGCCTGCTTGTTAAAGATGCCAACCACTTGAGTGCTATTAGACCAGATGATCAAACAGAAGCAGTGTGTTGGCGTGGAAATGCTAGTTCCTTCAGAAGAAAATTCCTGGGAGGTCCACTGTGAGTGAAGCACCGGTGGGCAGAACGACAGGTTGCACGGGAATCGAATAAAGACTGATGAAGCCCACGCCCTGCTCCCCACCTCCCTCAATGCATTTTCATACCACCTGATGTCATCTGCTGGTGCTGAAGAACCTTCACACACGCGCTCTCTTTGGCTGCACCACGTTTTCCTCCCACACGCTGCCGTATTTTCTCAGCTGTGCTTTTGCGCCTGTGGTGATGTTCCTCGCCGGGACGTAGGACATAAAGTGAAGACTGACCCGCCCAACTACTGTTCTAATTATGAGTATGTAAATGTGCTCCTAGAGCCCCGACGTATGCTCATACACCCCGTGTACACATGAGACATGTATCCCACAATGCTTTTCACCTTGACAAAAAGTACAGACTTCCCATATGGCAAACAGCCAGAAGGTGAAGGTGCTTTACAGCCCGTTTTAAAGGAAAGTGCAGCGTGACTCCACGTGCTTCGAGGCGCTTATTCTGGTTGGGTCCAGATTAACAACGCTAAGTTTCAAGACTTGATGATCCAGATCAAAAAATGAAACATAACTGGGGAAACAAGAATGGAAGTCACATTTACCAGAGAACTTTCATGTGATTCATTTCTCCTTTTTTTGTTTTTGTGCATGTGAGAGAAAGAAAGAGTGAAAGGGAGGGAGAGAGAGAGAGAGGGCGGGGGTGGTGGGGGGGACTCCTCTTAAAGCCCATATTCATGAGCCTCTCCAGGGTAATTCTAATGGATTCATTAGCTCATTTGGTCTGTGTGTGTGTGTGTGTGCGTGTGTGTGTGTGTTCATTCCTCAGTTAGCAGGGGTCGCTCAGTGAGTAACAGCCTTCCGTGTGTGCTCCCTCTGTACTGTAACACTTTTCTTCTAAAGTTTGAAATGACAGCATTGTTCCACGTTAAAAAAGTGAAGACTCTTCATTTTTCATAAGCACTTTGCACACATGTGTGAATTATGCATATCAATCTTCTTCAGGAGTAACAGAGAGAGATATAAAGGCCTCATTAATTGGACGGTTGGTGCATAAAAGCAGCCTAAGTGATGAACTGAAAAGCAGTTTTAATTAATTCATGTTCTCAGTGAACACACGAGTCAGTTAAACCTCTTTCAGACACTTCATGTAGCACCAATCTGATAAAGGCTGAAACCTCCAACCAGAGATAGGGAAGGTTTCTCTCTCAGGTTAAATGTTGGACTTTGTCACCTTTCTCCTCATCCCTTGTTATAAATATTTGTTTGATTTTTGGGAAATTTTGGGGGAAATTAGGCCATGTGTGACATTTATTAGATTCTCTTGCTTTTGAAGCCGCGTCAGGTCTTCCAAAATACTTCTGATCTGATGTAAATTAGACCGTAAACAATGTTTTAACATTACCTTGACATCAAAACCGCTCCAGTTTGACCTTTGACCTAGGCGTCTAGTGTGCATCTCATGTCTCACGGTGCATTCTACAGTGCACAGACGAAGAGGCAGCGGTAAAACGTGAGTCCACCTCAGAGCCTCCACTGTCAGTAACCTTAGCAACCAATTAGGAGAGGACGGGAGAGTGACCGTGGTGCAGAGCCACAACTCCACGAGAGGACTCTGAGATGGTGAGACGCACATGGCTACCCTTCATTACAGCCAATCAAAGCAGGAACTTTGACCCCTGATGAGGCTCGATACGTGAAGTCCTACCTGAGTGCGAAGAGGCGGAGCTTCCGTGGCTGTAGAGCGGAGCGGCCTGAAAGGCGTACACCACATCGCTATCGGCGATGGCCGTCAGGTCGTCTTCGTCTGAAAAGGAGCGTTGAAAACCCGTGGAGTACAACTCTGTGAGGATGACCTGCGGGGAGACATGCCGAAATGACATCACCATCCTCTGTCTCCAGACGCATCGAAAGCAAGCGTTCAAGAACAATAGTTGTTGTTTGATGGACTTGAAAAGGGATTTGACCCCACAGGAGACTTTTCAATTCAAGTAAAGTGGAAAATAAAGTGGTGAAATGTAATGATTATTCATACTGCATTGAGAAATTACCAGGGCAGAGAAAAAACAAGAAAAGTGTTAGCAGGAAAATAAAGGTATTAGCAGCCACTTTTAAGCAAAAACTCTTAACTTGAAGGTGAGGCTACGTGTTACCATGGTAATCTGACCAAAAATAAAAGAAACCCACTGTCAATCTATCTCCAACCTATTAATCAAGTGCTGTAGTCCACAGAATGAAAAGGTGAATGTGCACAAGCACGCACGGGCACACACACGCGCACGCACGCGCCCACACACGCACGCACACACACACACACACACACACACAACACACATAAACACACACATATACACACACAGAGATTTTTGCTTTTGAGATATTTCTCACCCCCCCTTTATCACATCCTGAGCTTCTGTGTGCAGTCTGGTGCATGAAGGACCAGCTCCTGTTGACTGGGCAGACAGGGAGGTGCAAACCTTTGTACGAATGTGCGCGCTCTCGTTCCTCACGAGGGCAGTAACTCAGCGTTAACATGGCCCCAAGTCACGCGCTGCGTGGAACACTCTCCGTGTTCTCCCCATCAGATCAGACATGCTGCCGTCTGCCTGAGTGTACGTGAATGCATTTCCCCTGATTGTTGTGGCCGTCGTCCGACTCTGACACTCGTGAACGTGGAAGCTCACTGACCCTTTGAGCAACACGCGACAACACGCAAATGCTGTTGTGTGCTGTTGCAACGTGCCCACATGGCTTCTTTTTACAGTGATGACTAACCAGAGGCTGGATTTGTATTTGTTTTTTATATTTAGAGGTGCTGCTTCAGTATACTGGATAGTTGCTGCAGTACAGGAGAGAGGGGAAACATGCTGTGTGTGTGTGTGTGTGTGTGTGTGTGTGTGTGTGTGTGTGTGTGTGTGTGCAAGCTCACAGAAATACACCTGAGGTGCGAATACACTGGGTAAGCATGCTTAATACTCTTCATTCATCCCCAAAGAATCAGGAGGACAATGTGTAAGATATCAAATTAGAGTTTTTTTCAGCATTTGTGACAGCAATTAACTGGCAACAATAAAGTGTGTGTTGTGGCATTTGGGCCTGCTTTATAGTCCAAGTTGTCTTCTTGTACAAGGCAGCAAATGTAATCATAGAAGTCATCATGAATCCCTCTCTAAAACAGATCATGTGCAATCATTGACTATTGTCGCTGACAGTTTGCAATCATTTTACAGTTATAAAAGCTAATATGTTCCACAAAGAATGTGTAATGTAAGCAGATGTCACGGCCACTGTGATTTACCCCGCACAGGCCTGTTTAACAGCCTCACATGGCATGATGTGAGTTTGCATCTCGTTATTAAAGAAGCATCGGAAAAAACCTTCAGCATACATCGACTGTACATCAGGGACGTGTATGTCTGCATACCATGTGGAGACACACACCACATGTGGAAGCTATGGCAGAGTCCTTGTAAATGAGCTAAATAAAAGGTGAGTTTGACCTGCTGTTCCTTTATTCATTCATTCATTTTTGGTTCACAAATAATAAATCAAATCTTGTCTTCCCATCCATCTACAATAAAGCTACGGAACGATGGGCCAGGGGTCAGCCTATGTAAGTGTGTGTGTGTGTGTGTGTGTACCTGACTCGGGGAGATGCTGCCTTCCTCGGCCACCATGCTCCTCAGGTTAGACACAGACCCAAAGAGAGGCACAGCCAGCCCCACCCGCAGGTACCGCTGGCCCTTCGTACTGAACACCAGCGTCACACACATGGACCTGTGACACACACGTTTGGGGGGGTGAGGAAGATGTCACAAGTTACGCAACTGTGAGATTGAATCATCCTTTTTACTGTGAGTGTTTAGAGCGAGTTTCTGAAACAACAGAGGGGAGAATAAATGAGGCAGTCCCCAAAAAGACTTGTTTTAGGAGCACAACTGTGGACCGGCACCTTTTCTGTTTCTCCCTACGCGTTAATCAGGTGAGAGGGATGTGAGCAGCGGCGATCCCTGACAGGTCAGATAGCAAAGGATCCATGCAGCTCTTTTATTTATGCGACTGGATGCTCAGAGTCGAGATGCTAGGAGGTGTAATAAGAGAGAGCGACAGAGGTGTGGAGAGATACTACAGAGGAATTAGAAATAGAGATGCTATCTTAAAAGGTGTGAAGCTCACTGGTGAAAGGTACAAAATGCATTTCCTCATAGAAATGCAATCCATTACTAAGAACTGTGTCATTTATCTATTAATTACACTTGCTTCTGCTAATTACACACCACCACTGCTTCCAGGGAATAATGGTCTGCAGGCCCACTTTAGCTCTTATCAGGCACCGCAGCGCAAGTGGAGGAAACACTGAAGAGAATAACCGCAGGTGAGCTTGCGTGTGCTGCTACAGCGCCATGTCTGAATTCAAGGACAGACTTCACAAAATCGACTACACAAGATTATATACAATACAGCACAATACCATATCATACAATATACAATGTGATAGGATGTGCGTGACCAACATTGACATGACAACAAGGTGGTGTGTGCTGAAACACAACCTAATGACGACTTCAAAATTTCTCTCCGCTCTCTCTCTCTCTCTCTCTCTCTCTCTCTTTCTTTTCAGCCTCGGTGCGATGTGCCGGACTCGGGGGGGTTTCAGGTATTCTGCTGGGGGAGCTGCAGCAGGACAATTCAGTGAATGTGTGAATGCGTTCAGTCAGTGCCAGTTCATCAGCGGTTCCAGTGGGCAGGGTGGGAGACACACTGGGGAGATGCAGGACAGAAGCATCTGCATGACTGAAGATAGGAGCCTCCTTTTAAACCCAGAACGAGCGCCATCGGATATCAGCCATTTTGCCCCTGCAGTGCTAAAATGGAAGTGAAACAGCACAGTGCGGCTGTTTTCAGGGGTTCAGCTAATGAAACCTTTCCCTCTGATGGCCTTTATTTGGGAGCAGCCAATAACCACTGATGCCGAACGGAACCTCAAAGTCTTAAATCTGCTTTCGCTATCAAAATTTAAAATTTATAAAAAAAAAGTCTTTTTTTTTTACTTGCTCTCCCCCTTTTACTTTTTCCTTTTCATCATATCTCAGACAGTGTGCTGACATGCATCTTCTGGTGGTGTTAAAGAATGAAAGCACCACAGAAAGTGTTTGCTCAGGGACTTCTGATGGCCAACATTTATCACCGTGGTACGACTACGGCTGAGACCTGCTGGCGTGCAGGGGACACTTCTACCCATATCCATCAAGACCACAATAGAAAAATGCAATTATTATTCAGACGTGACACGAGATAATCATCTAATGTGGCCCTTAAATTCTAAATAATGCAAAGTTTGATAAAGATGTATAAACAGTAGGTGTGCTAAACTGGTGTCATCAAGACAAGACACACATGTTAATAGTTGATTTCACTTTCATATGTGGCGTGTGTTATACATCACCTGGTTTGACGTAAAGGAATTGGCAGGGAAATGCATAAAAATGGGTCAAACGTGTTGCTCTGTTTAAGGCAATGAGGGCACGTCAAAGAAGACCTGGAAACAAACAGACATAGAGAGAGAGTGAGAGAGATTAAGAAAAATATGTATCATTTTGGTAACTGCTAATATTCATTCTTACATCATTTAATCTGTTTGGGGCCTCTGAAAACAGGGTGCCACCACTTTTGAACAACCATGAAGGTCCCACTACATGAATATCTCATTTCAATATGAATGAAGGTGGAGTGATAAGTGTAGTGTCATGGTGGTGAGAAACGGAGGGTTCTTGGTTCCAATCCGGACAAGTTGGAAGCTGTGCTGGTAGACAGGACCCAGCATCCTCCCTGGGACCCCACGGGGGGTTCATCCTCCCTGTGACCCCTAAAAATGCTAACGTGGAATTAAAACAAGGATGAAAGTAGGTTAAAAGAAAAGGCAGACGAGAAGAAGAAGGCACAAAATGCAGGAGGACAAAAATAGTTCAGTAAGAGGATCCTAAAGTAGAGAGCAAAGGGTGCAGTGCGAAAAAGTGCAAGGCTCGGTGAAAACCAGATTAAAAGGGAACAGAAGGTTGTCAGCGGGACACTCATGTTGCCAAAAACCTGAAAGAGAAACCAGTGGGGGAAGGGACTCGTCAAGGACGGGGACCGATAAACCCTGAACCCCAACCGATAGGTGGCCGCTTCCACTTGGAATGTGGCGTGTGTGTCCTGCAGCACCTTCACATCTCGCCCGACATTCCAAAGGGCCCCGCGTTTCACACTTTTTTAATTAATAATGTGCAAAGCCAAAGGTGCCATTCATCTGTTGTGTAAAGATTTTATTTGTATGTTTTTACTGATTGTAACTTCATGACGGAACACACACATTTCATCAAATCTATTCCACCACAACACACACCCAAAGAGCAGGACAGATACGATAAGGGCTGCCAACAAGGGGCGCCAAATCTGCTCACACTTTGCTATCAAATGCACGAAAACGGACTCTTAAAACCTGACGGTTTGTTAACATGACATGTTAGGAACTGCCAGATTACTGCCTTAATCCCACTATAACTTTTAAAACGCAGGCACCCAGGTGAGACAGATGGAGGTCAGCAACTCTTCTGTATTTCCCACACAGTCACACCTGAACATCTTTTTCATCTGAACACACATCGGTCCGTCCTCCACTGGTGCGTTGTACTGGGTACAACATTCTGTTTAAACAGATTCAATGAAATCCAGCTTCAGCTCAACTTCTGTGTGCGTGTGAAGGTACTGAATGTGTTGCCTCAAACTGATTCATTAATGAAAAGTATGTGTGCGCATGTGTATGTGTGTGGGTGTGTGTGTGTTGTTGCTGCATGTGTCATTCATCTCCCCGTCTCGTTATCAATTGTGCCAGTTGAGCCGACACTTTTCCAGCTCTACATTTCTGTCCCATCACCGAGGCTCACTAACGATGACAGCGTGTCCCCGGTACAACCCAACAGCCTGTTTTCAGAAACACACACCTGCATGTGCACGGCACAAACGGAACACTTTCACACAGAAGTACAACAAACTGCCTGAAAAGACTGACAGATTTTCGGTGTGTGTGTGTGTGTGTGTGTGTGTGTGTGTGTGGGTTGTGTGTGTTGTGTGTGTGTGTGTAGCAGACAGGAGCGCCTCAGCGCTGTGTGCTCGGCATCAGGCCGCCGTCCTCTAGTTTGAACCTCGAACGTGAACGCGTGCGGCACAGCGGCAGCTGCCCTTCTCCTTCTAAAACAAAGTTGAGCGGCTCAGAGGCCCCCCACGGCTAACAGT
The DNA here is from genome assembly GCA_911728415.1 of Lagocephalus sceleratus. NCBI lineage: Eukaryota > Metazoa > Chordata > Actinopteri > Tetraodontiformes > Tetraodontidae > Lagocephalus > Lagocephalus sceleratus. The sequence goes on along the minus strand of CAJVRN010000232.1, from coordinate 1,959,815 downwards.
TAAATAAGTAAGACTCCACCCGCAGCGCTGCTCCAGGTTATACGGCTTGCACCACCCCGTAGATGGTCGTTGGAGCAGGGACACGTGTGGTGTACACAAACACAACAGTAACATTACTTGTCTTATAAATGATTTAAAAAAAGAACTCCAGTGGACAATAAGATGAGTAATGGAAAACAAATGATTCCATGGAATAAGCTCTTTTTACATATTTATTGTTGTGCAGCATGACATTGAATTTTTGAATTCAATTGTAATTTTCATCAGGTGGTGAGTGATCTGGGGGTTACTCTGAGTGTCCATGTTGACACAGATGTTGAGGTGCTCTTCAACCTCCTGTCAACCAGCGGGAGGATAATCAGTCACACAGACAGTCTGGTGGAGCAGCACCCCCGCTGGGAATCAAGTATCATCCACGATAATGATAATCTCACCTGAGAAAAGACTACACAAGCACCATTCACTGAAATTCAGTCCACTCTGATTGGTGCATCACAAGCTCATTTGAAACTTCAGCCAGGACACAGAACATGAAGGCATCGTCCAAGTATGAATGAACAAGTGAGGGCCAACTATTCATGCCATCACAGATATAGAAATGCTAAAAAGACAGAGAGAACGTTGTTATCAGCAGGAGAGATCCTGTCGGGGTACAGGGAGGCTTTGGTGAAAGTCTGAATCAAAATAGGGAAGGTCATTGTCAGAGCCCGTTTTCAGTCTGGTGCTTCAAAGAGGTCAGCAAGAGCACGACCCCACGTGGCTCCTTTTTTGGGTTGAGGAGCCCCTGCAGAGTATCTTTGATGGTGACAGAATGTTAGCAATCCTTTATGAAACAACGCCTTCAAGGGATCTGGAGTAAAATGACATCATGACAGGGAGAACATGGCGATCTGAACATATCTCAGCATCATAATTAACATGACGGATTGATGGAAGGAGTTCACTAACCCACCTAAATCTATGATAAATATGCAAATAAAAACAACTCAGATTAAAAAAAGACTAAAAATCAGGAACTACCATGAATGTTTCTTTAAACAGTTTGGCTTGTCTCCCATTTCAATGAAAATACACACCACAAACAGAGAGAGACAAACAGGGAGGGCTTTGATAGAGACTCATTAAAATGTCGTATCACAATGGTGTGACTTGAGCAACGGCTCCCAATGCACAAAACAGCCTGGGCTCTAATCGCAAACATTTATTCAGATCAGACAACTCTGCACAATGCCTCTGAGGGCCATCGCTGTGAGGTATAAAAAGAATCAGGAAGGATGATGTGAGAAGAAAGAGAGATAGAGAAAGAAGTCGAGGCCACGCTGAGACAAACAGAAAGGACGACAGGAGATGTGCTCGGAAGGAGAAATGACCGTTCGTTTTGTCGTGATGCAGTGAGACTTCAGCCGCCCCCCCACCTCCGAAAAAGACAGGAAGAGTGAAAAGCAAGCTTCGTTTAGTTTGATCAAGTTTTTTTTCCCCTCTGGCTGCAGAGGTTTTCACCTGAGTGACGTGCTCAGTAATCAGTCCTCACTTGTGCTGACACAATTCCACTGTATTTCAAGATGAACTGACAGCATGAAATGTGATTATTCATTAATTAGCCAGCCCAGAAGGGAAAAAATAAAAGAGTACATGAAGAAGAGAAGCAGGGTGTGATGCAAGATTATGATCCTTTAAACACAAAACAACAGTTTTAATCAGAGAAATGTGAGTCAACATTGAATCAGCCACTGTTTTCATGAAATCATCTTTCATTTTTTGATCCAATAAACAACATGAAGACACGTATGATTTATAATTGCGAGGCTTTCTAAGTGAATATTGTAATTCTTTTACAAATCCCAAAGGGGCAGCACATCATGGTGTAACCTGCTGCAGGTCATCTCGAGCTGCGCACTTATCTCCTGAACCCCAGTGACTGGTTCCCAATTTCAGCTGCCTGGACAGGGATGGAAACCAGTCTGATAAGGACAGGGCCTTTGAGGTGGATGAAGGCCGGTCTGGTGAATCAGGGGGTTGGAGTAAATGGATACAGCACCAGGTCTGCCATGCAGTGCAGAGCTTCAGCAGGTTGCTGCTTGCACACACCGAATCACTGCAACATGACGAGCTGGTTTTCTTTCAATGTGTTGTTTTCAATTAATCTAACAAATTTGTAAGAATTAGGTGAAGACAAAACAAACCCCTTGAATCAGCTCTTTAAGTGCACAGCACTGATATATTTATCTGAAAAGTTCCTATTGTCCCCTCAAACGTTGCAGAGATTCCATCAGTGTGTCGCCAGCCTGAAGCAGAGTCTGGTGCTTCTGTTCTGTGTTCAGCCTCCAGCACTCGACCCTTTCATGGATTAGCCTGCATATAAATCTGCTGGATCGATGGTGAGCATTGTGTCTTCAATGTTTGATCATCACTTCTCATTCAGAGACCTTTTCACCTTTAATCCCGCTTCAAGTTAAAAGAAAAAATAAAAATGGTGATTTTATTTCACGTTTGGTGCATTTGCTGCATGTGAAGTTGCAGCGTTTTAACAGGAAAGCTGAGTCAGATATTGGCAAATCTGAAAGTCAGAGACTCAACACTAAACAATGCACAGAAGAAGCCTTTTGGTTAATGAATATACTCTCTCACCTGTACTGAGCCTGAAAATGTTCCTGAACAAAACTGTGTCGATCTCGAGGCTGTTGCGTGCTGGATGAGGTGAAACTGGAATGATGCTCCAGTGAAGTGGATCCCTGCAGACATGGAGACAGGAAAAAATATTTAGTAGAATATTCAGAGAATTAAGTGAAAGCAGAATACACCAGAAATAGGACTGATGCAAACTACAGGAGGGCAAACTGCAAAAAATATCCCCAAAAAACATTCAACAGACAGAAGTGTTAGAGGTGGAGATCTGAACCATTGCCCTTCCAAACCTTCAGTTATGTTGCTTTTATAAATCCACCTTGATGCCATTCTGTGGATTTAGGTGTCCCTTCTGAACCCAGTTTGGAAGGTCTACCTTTGATATCGGGCTGGTTTTTGTACAGTGAAAATAAAAGATAGAAAGAATGTTGGACCTACTAACCGCAGACGCATTGTTCCTCATCTGTGAAAGGTTAGCTAAATTCAAAAATCAGGTGCCTTCAGGTCTTCTTAGTTCAGATGACATCAGATCCACGTTTACCTTCAAAATTACTTGTTTTATTCTAAATCTATGAAGATCTAGAACTGATCTAAAAATCTGGTAGATTAATGGATTGAGATCAGCAGGTCTACTGAAGAGGTAATAAGCTCGTCTGAAAACATGCTCTGGAATGAGTTATGGCCAGGCACAATATACCCAAGGGGATTTATATAGGGTATGTTTCAGATTTTCCTGAGAGGTTGGTCAGTTGTTTCTCCACTTTCATATATAGCTCATCTTAATAATTAATAATCAAAGATAGTCCCATCTGGGATTTATTCACTTTAGTCATCTGAATAAAACACCATTTCCAATATAGTGTGTGTCCAGTGGCCTCAATATTCACAAAAGCCTTGCAACAGGAAGTGTATTAAAGGTTGAAGAAGGTCCGTGTGAGGGTGAAATAATGACTTTGGCTTTGATAATTCATCCTCTATGCATAATAAATCAAAAGTGAGGCTTTTTATGGCACTCTTACAAAGGCACCTTTTAACAAATACAGGTCAGCCTCCTCTTATCCCGTCCTGAGAGGATGGCAGGACAGCGAGTGCTCCACATTTCTGTCCAACACTGTGAGTGGCACACCGGTGTTAAAGAAACACACCAGGCACTGCAGACAGCCAAAACACAGACAGCACTGTCTGACTGTCTATTTTTATATAAGATATAACAACGACCACTAAGTACTTTGCTCAAGCTAGCTAAAAAATGCAAAAAAAAAAAAATAAAAAGGGCTGGAGCTTGTCGTATAAAGGTTCTGGGCTATATTCAACTCCAAAAGACCTACAGGTGGCCCCACCCAACACAGGGGAGTGTAATTGATTTGTTCAGAGCTGCCTGTTGGGCTTGAGAGCTTTGTGTGTTTCAGAGATGCCTTTGCTTCTGACTGTTTTCAGAGGCCTTTTGCGCAGGAGAAAAAATGACACATGCAATGTTTTACCTTGTTTCAAGCTTGTAATGTTCATGAAACATTACCCACACGGTTGTCAAGTCACATGATTTACCACAAAGGCTCGGTCTGTGTGGAACAGTATTCCACCATCACTTCTTAATTTCTCTGAAAGAAAAATATTTGCCCAAAGAAATTCAAGCAGAAAAGTGTGTCCCTCCCTTTGGTTCACATTCTGCCTTCATTAGTAAGACAGGTCCTTGACAGAGTATTTAATCTTCTGCAACTCCATGCCATGCAAGTATTTTGGTCTTCCTGAAAGGGGGAACCACTTATAAGAAGGATGTTTGTCCTCTTTGCATTCTCATCTTGTACCTACTCGTGCTCTGAGCAATGGCAGCACGAACACACGCGTGACCCCACCATCAACAAAAAGCATCACGCAGAGAGGACGTTTCTGCAAACACTCACAGGATCTCAGTGGGACCCACACACATGCACACTCCCACAACAATCGTACACAGCTAAGTTAACAGTACAGGACTGACTCATTTTGGCTACTATGTGGTAAAGGGAATTTGAACAATGCATCTGCATCCACTGTAAGAGCAGAACAGATTATATATTTGTGACATTTGTGCATACTGTAGCTAAAGAGATGACACAAAGAGTACAAAGGCCGAGTGCCCCACATTTTGTAAGTTGGCAAAGCATTCAGAGGGGCGAGGTTTATTTCATGGAGGCAAAAGGACATTAAAGGGTTTTTAAAATCATCAGCTTTACAAGCTCAGGAGTTGGTAAGAGTGACCCTTTGTTTCCGACAGAGGACACAGCTCCCCCTAAGAGATCTTCATGCTCCGTTCCAGAGACTAGAACACAAATGTTCGTATCAAAGCGTCCCTGGATCCCCCTCCCTGTGGTGCACATTCATGTGAGACAAAGCTACTGTGCTGAAGAGTATGTGGGCGTTGCTGTGCGGCTGTGTATTTGTAGGAGTCGTGAGGCATGGGTTTAGTCTTCAAACAAAGTAAAAGAAACTAAAACGTTTGTCATATTGGGAAGCAGCGGGCATACATGTGTGTGGACTTCCAAACACACAGTAGGAGAAGCAGTTTGGCCTGAAGGCAGAGAGACCGACTGATAACTGAAAAAGGTTTTGTTCAACTACATCTAGGAGACATTTTCCATTTACTAACTTCAAAATAAGTCCTTGTGACCGTGAATCAAGCAACAGGAAAATGTTCTGAATGTGAAATCTCCTAATAAGCTACCATCTGAAATCCCTGCTCACACATATTTTTTTATATATCTCCACAGACTTCAATAAGCTCAACAGGAAGTTCTTTTACATTAAAAAAAGAAAAGAAAAAAAGGAAAAAAGGTTTTATCAGGACTCATAGAGCCATTAACGCAGCACACTAAACATGTAGTAGAGAGTGAATCTTGAATGAAGCTAACTCCAGGCATTTCTGCAGGTGAAAAGGTTGCACTAATTAGTTGTTGAATGAGATTTTCAGTAGCCTGATTGTGTGTTTCTTTCCAAGAATAAGCAATTGTGAGATCACAAGTGATATAGCACTGTAACTTATTGCTGGATGATTGGCTAATGACAATGCAAAGTTGACCGTAACCTGTTATAGCACATTTCTCTGCTATTGTTGAGGACGATGGGGGTGCTCTTTAGAATCAGCACAAATTGAAAGGAAGGAAACAGGCAGGTAACAACCCATAGATGGCATATAGATGGTCTATTTGCATATTTATAATGCAAAATGTTGAATTAATGCACTCTGATGCAGAAAGTTTAGATCAAAATCACGACAAAATGCTACAAAATCCACTAGTCCTCAGATTCATTCCTACTTCTGTTATGGACGGCTCTGGTTTCAATTTCAGTGTGAAAATGTAGAATTTAAGCTAATTAGAAATTAAGCTCGTGTCGATATTGGCCGAGCCCATCAACCGTGAAATAGAACACTTAGGAGAGCCCGCGGCTCAGATATCCTCACTTTCTTGCTATATGGGAAATTTGCACGCACACTGTGAATATATGCCATGTAGAGGTAAAATGGTCAGGGATTGGTCATGAAAGTCATCCTGATCAGAACTACGATCAACACAACAGTGTTAAGATGGTCAGTTATTATCATTAGCGCTGAAATATCTGTGGTTATTTGTGTCCTGCTCTCACTGTGATTATTTAAGAAATGTATTAATACTGCATTAGGGAGGTGCGTATAGCCATTGTCTTCTGAAGCATCTTCACCCTGAACCTGAATTAAATGTATGATGTGGTAACGCTGCTTGGTATCTGCTCCGTGTTTTGGGATCCTGCAGGAAGGCTGGACATCTCCCACAGAGCGCGTGAATTAAGCCGGCCGGTGTCGACACAGCTGTTAGCTGCATCTGTAGATGAGCAGAGTGTGTCACCCGCAGTTTTCCTACAGCGATCAAGTCTGAGAGTTTATCGACGCCTTTTGAGGAGTAGAATTTTTAGCTGAATTTCAGATAAAAGCGTCCACTGAAAGTAAATCGATGTGGTGGCATGAAGAGGCCGAGGTCGACTCAGGTGAGAAGACATGGAAGGCTCTAAAGGAGGGGAACTATGGAGATTACAGATGAGGATTCACACACTGCAGCGCTCTAATCTGTAACTCCAAAGACCTTTTAAACAAATTGATAGTCTTATTGGTAAAATTGAACTCTGATTTGCTTTTTGTTCCTAAAGAATACTTAAATGAATTATTCCCAGGTACATGTGGGGAAAAGAAAATCCATGTCAGCTCTGATGGGATAAATTCAATTGACTGATTTGTTAGTTCTGCAGTTTAATCGGATTTGAGCTCCATCAATAAGAGATGAATTTACAAGGAATCTGAACACTAAAATAACTGGTAACCACTGAGTTCAATGCTTTCACTGCTGTTGGTTCAACCTAATGACGGAAAATGGGCTGAGAGAAGGGAAAGGGGAGAGGACAGAGAGCCAGAGAGGGACACTGAGTCACAGGCAGCGACCCAGAGAAGGGGAGAAATGAAAGAGTGCCTGTGTGGTAAAGCAGCTGACTCGCCCTTATTCTTTCAGCTCCGGGCGGCTGCCGCTAAGTCAGCCTATTCAGGGCTGGCTTACAGCAACAAGGCCGTCTGCGAGATAGCCGCACAGAATTTCCACCTCTCATCCACTTGCTTTTCCTCGCCTCGCTCTTCCGGCCATCACCAGCCCCGACCTCCCCCACCGGGATCGTGCGCTCACTCCAAAAGTCCAGGTCTCAGACTCGTTTTCCTATCTCAGTCCATTTACCTACCCTGATTGGTGTGAAGATCAAATGCAAATACCTCCGACATCGGCCGGCCGACCGACCCGTAGAGGATTTCCCGCTGAGTGCAGCAGGAACAGCGACTCTCTGGCTGTCGCTATGGTAATGCCGACAGCCCAAAACAAAAGCAGATCTGGAATAAAGTAGCTTCAGACAAGAGATCAGAGACAAGAACCTCTGATCCAAGCCTGACCTGTCAGCTGGTCCAACCACCATCATTCTTCTTCATATACACAATCAGGCTGTAATCGATCTACACACATGTTGACGCGGCCATAAGACGTAATCAAGATGACTAAATGTACGATCCAACAGGGGGTTTGTTGGTTTCACCGAGGAACCGGGACTGTGAGGAGTAAAAGTGAGCCCCAGCATGTGCTAAAGGGACATTTAGAGTGAACTGATTTCACATGATTTCAAATAAGTCACTCCAAAATAAGCTTGGAGAAAAAGAATCAACTTGCACTTGTTTCAGTTTCCATTCATGTTTGTCATGACTGCTAATGTATGCAGCGAGTGTTGCACCAGCGATAGTCATCTCAAAGAGATTATAGCGGATTAGAGTCATTCAAATATGAGTGCTGGTGCTGAGCAGCTCTACACTCTGAGTCATCGTGTCTTCCTGAAAAAATATTTACAACTGGTACGAGTGGATGTTTGTACCAAGCTGAGCCCAGGTAGTCCTGAAACAGGCCGACAAGCACGGTGAGAACCAAGATGAGAGCAGATGATATGGCTGCAGACTTATCTATCAGTGTTAAATTCAAAACCTTATTTAAGACATCAAAATATCATCCATGGGCCTCCAAACGATGTAGAATCTGCTGATCCTTCCTCTGGTTTTCTTGCACACAACTTTATTAAATACAAAATTAAAATATTATGAATAGCACACGGGAGGCGTCCTGAACTTTCAGGATGCGTGAACAAGCCACAATGCTGCGTCCCCTTTTTGCACATCCTTTGATTTGCACTGCAAAAGTTTTGACCCCCCCTAAAATGTGAGCTTTGGCAGCACCGGCGTCCTGCTCTGCCCGTCCTGCTGCGCAGACTTCAAAGACAACACATCCTTTACTGTCACTTGCCCTTTCCATTCATGTTTTTATCGCAGGTCCTGGATGACACCACGTCTTCATGTGAGACCAACTGCACGGAGATATAAATATTTTCCTTTCAGGCAAGGCCAACGAGAGCATACCCTGAAGAACGGGTGACAGAAACAGGTCAGACTGCATTGCAGTGACTGATAATGTTGCGCAAGCCTGCAGGCAGCAGGAAAACACCACCAAATATGGGAGGAAAGCTCTGAAAGGGTGTGGTGGGAAGTTTCACTAAACAATGTCCCTGCAGGACGGACAGACAGACAGCTACTCTCAACAACACCACAAAAAACGAAACAAAAAAAACCTGCACATTGTCCCTCGGAGGACATCAGGCCGGGTATTTTACCTTTATCCCCCTGCTTTACTTCAACACCGCAGGTGAGAGCTTGCACCTGAAGAGACAATCACATTTCTGACACATGCGCTGACTTTTACTGGGATATTCAAAAGAAGCACTCGAGTCTCCAACAGCTTCCTTTGAAATCAGTCAAATCTCAATGTCACAACTCTGATAGAAAACCAGATAGACCCAGACCCCCAAAGACACGATCCACTGTGGACAGACATGTCCTCCTGTCAGCTGACATGGTACAAGAACCAGGAACGTATACTGGGACAGGACATTGGTCCATCGCTGGTCCATCACAGGGCGCCCACTGCATCCACACACATACAACAAATTTGCTCTTCTCTCCTACAACCTTCTTCTCCTGATAAAAATGATCAAAAGCACACTTTCAATCAATGTTATGAGGACCATATTTAAAAAGAAGTCCTCCATCAACTTCCCCGAGTCCTCAAATGCTCCTGTCATTTCTCAAGACTGCACCAAAGATCGACTAAAAACACTTTCCACTCTTCCTCCACTTGCCACTTTCTGAAGTTCTTGAACTATTCAGAGGACACTCTTTGAAAAATGAATGTGTTTGATTAAATGTTTCTTTAAAAAGAGTTTGTATGCAGTATATATTTTATTGCATTTTATATTTCATTGGTATCCAAGAATCCTTTGATAGTGAATAGCAACCTGCTACATGTTCATGTTCACCCTGATTATTGTATGTGTGTGAGTGAGAGAGAGACAGAGACAGAGAGAGAGACAAAGAGAGAGAGGACCATGTCTTGAGTATCAAAATCTGTACTCTATTAGTAAAGTAAGGACAATTTTGGGAAGTGAGAACATTTTGACTGCTCCTCACAACTTCAAAGGGCTGTGTTAAGGTGAAGACCTGCTTTTAAGGTTGAGGTTAAAATTGGGTTCATGTTAGATTAAAGTGCACGGTCCAAGTCAGAGACTACTTTAAGTCAATATTTATTAAAGTAAAATTAGTGACAACTTTTTTCCACAAATTTAACTTACCGGTAATTCATAAACTATTTTGGCATCTGGAGTTGTATTTATGAAAAACTCTTCATCCTGCATCTGAACACCTACTGAACTGGAAGTGACATAGGCGGTGGGAGCCTGGCTGACATAAAGATATAAAGAAAGTTGCCTTGAAGCTAAACTATAACTGGGAGATGAGAGGAGAAGTTGTAAAACGTGTGCTGTTACACACTCAACAGTGTTTTTATGGCATTTCTGCATTTACAGATGTACTTAAACAGGCTGTTGTGGATGTGAATATTTTTAATGAGGATAAAAAAGTGTTCTCAGAAATACTCAAACACACCAGAGGCACGGAAGATAGCAGCATTTATTTCCCTGTTAAATCTGTGGACTCGATGGGACTGACAGTCTGCAGTGTTGTGCAAATGAAATCATTTACCACATTGATAATAAAGTTACATAATCCAAAACTGATAATGACCTACTCTACATACTGACCTCTGACAGCGCCTCTACTTTGACATAATCTGACACAAGGTTGATGTGTTTTTGTCACATATTACACTTAAAAACCTTTAAAATTTAATTTGTGCCCTTGTATCTGAAAAAATGTTTGAAACCCTCACTTAAATCGTCAGTCATTTTTTGACGGTATTGCATAAAGAATAAAGTGTAAAAACCTGCAATGTGCACTTCAGGGGTCACGGTAAGGGCGTTTGTTGGGGAAGGTAAAAAAAGAGGCACCTGTCTTTGCCTTTGTGAGGTGGTCAGGGCAACCGACATACCTCCTTCCATCTGATGTCCATCTCCTCACATCCTGAATTTTTCCAGCCCTCCTGGGGTTTGCTCATGAATCTCTGTTTTTTCTATTGTTTGACAGTTCTGTGTGCAGAGATATTGTGAGTAATCCCTGCGGAATCCACTTTGCTAATTTTAGCACCTGGTTGGCAGTCGATCACTTTCTCACATGCGGGTGAGGTAATTCCAGCTGTTTAAAATGTGATTGTTGCACCATTTTACTTTTAGGTTTCAATTTAATCAAAAGTGCATGACAATAGGGGTTAGTAGGTTGAAATTACACGCTTCTGTGACCACCTCAAGTACTCACAGATATTACTTTCTGACTGTGGCCAAAGGAAATGTTGGCACGTAAATAAATACATTATGATACAAGATAGAAGCCTTTGCACCAAAGCTAACACATGATGTGTAGGTGGCTTCGTATTCAGAGGTGAAACAAAGGAATGCCAAAGCACTGATGAAACGGAGGGAAAATCAATGAACTGTGATTCATATTGATGCATAAAGCAGCTGCAGCAGCCACGTGGAAGACCCCAATTCTGCAGGAAAAACAGGTAAAGCGAAGGTGCACTCAGACAGTGACCCTTCAGGAGCTGATACAGGGAGGTCTGGCATCGGGAAAGACGCTTGAAAAAGTCACTTTAACAGCCCAAGTGAATAATGGATGAAGAGGTCGAAAGACATAGAAGACAAAAATAAATGCTGAGAACTGCATGTAAAAGTGGAGGCCTCCATCATAAGTTATTTTACCCCCTCCTGCGTCAATCCTATTAGCTGGTTCGGACAGCACAGCCAGATTAGCTGACCTCATCCTCTCAGCCCAAATGCTTTTCCACAGATAAAATTCACATAACCTCACCTAAATCGGCTTGGCTGTGATGTGTTATAAAAGTTATCAGGATGGTGGTTGAGAAAGCACAACAACATTGAGTAACTTAGTAACCTGTTCTCAGTGAACAACTGGATTCGGTGTTTGTCCACCGATAACAAGTTTGTGTTACCATGACCTGGATGAATGAGAATACACACACAGTTTTAGTTCCACTCAAGCAGGTAGCAGAATTTGGTCAAAGCAAACGGATTCCGATGAAGGCTTCACAATGAGTGACAGCAAGTGGAGAGCAAATACACGTGTATGCAGTCAGGAGTTTGGAGCTTTCATGGGCCTTTATTCGAGGAAAAAAAAATCACCGAATTTGTTGAAATGCTAATTTAATTTATTGAAATGTGATAAGCTAATTCTGAAACATTAGGATGTTTGTGAAATCGCAAAGGAGCGCATGGTACGGCGAACAGAGGCATCCCCCCGTCACCCTACCGGTGGACTCGTCTCATTCATCAACATTTGAGAACGTGAGCCAAAACCACATGGACTTTTTTTCTCCATAGGCCGTAAGAGGGCTTGCTTGTTTTACTGCATCCGCTGACCTGAATATAAAGTCTGCAGCGCTGTCTCTCGGGGCCAGGAGATTTTTTTCTCTCCCTCTCCCTCCACAGGCAGATCTCCTGCAGCAACATTGACCACAATCAGGGCCTGAAATAAAATAATGCATAAATAATGCTTTGAGGTTGTTGCCTTGGTAATCCTCGTGGCCCGCAACCCACGAGAGCCTGGAGCAAAGGGTTAAAGGCGCAGTCACCCAGAGCGCGCAAATATCGTTCAAAATGACGGTATTTTTGCAGACTGAAATAAACGGGCCTACGTGTGTGTCTGATGGAAAAGTCTGGTGAACGTTGGGCGCAAAGCTCTGCATTCTCCCCCGAGGAATGCTGCTGATGTGGTGCCAGCGAGGCGAGAAGGAAACAAGCCAGTTTAGTGAGATTGCGTTGGAGGGGGGATTAACATTACTGAGCCGCCTTCGTGTGTGTTCAGTCTACTGTTATGTAATGTTAGCTGAATGAAGCTGCTGGATGGAGCCGCAGTGTCGTGCAGCAGGTGTGCTTCACAAACACCCCCCCCCCTTCAATGGGCGCAAGTGTGCTCAGGACAGGCCTGGGTGGTCTACGTGGAGACAATAAGTGGATTCTAACCTCAGCTCTGAACACAACCTCCTCCAGACTATTTAGACTTTTAGCAAATATTCCCAGTGTCTTTTAACCATAGAGTTGCCGCCGTCATGCTGAAAACAACACTCAGCATACATCTCCCTATCCATTCATCTCCAGCCTTGTTCAGCCACTCAGCGAACATCAAAGCTGGACCAGGAGAGAACAATGGCTACACTGACCCACATAAATAACCTCAAAGCAAAGTTTGGGTCAAAAAACCTACCTGTGGTTACATTTACCTGACAACTATCAAAGCGTAAATGTGGACCTTTAAATGAGATAAGACTTCAAAGAACAATCCGTAATGGAAAATAAAGAGAAACAGGCCGGCGATATAAAAGAGCCATTGTGTTCCGCTGAGCTGAATATGTGTTGTCGCTGTTCGGTTTGACCTGTGTCATCTTATCTGGTGCTGTTGTTCGAGTTTCCGGCAGCAATCAAAGTCAGCCTCTCTCGTCCTCAACGGCTCATCTTTCACTTCTGTCCTTCAGACAAGCTTTCAAGTAGGATCAGACTGAATATTTGGTGAAATTGCATTTAAAATTTACCAACTAAAGTAAACTGAAATGTTTGTAAAAACAAGGCAGAGTAGTTATGTTGAAATCAATGGAACCTGCATCCCTGTGGGATCCCAAACACAGGCCAGCACCGCTTACATTCATTTGGGTGTGCTCTACATCCAAAACAGTTACAGAGAAGAATCTAGGGAAGAGAAGACACGTGAGAATAACATGAATAAGGAGATAGTCGCAGGATGTGACTGGCAGTAAGGAAACCAGTCATCCATCTTCTAACTGCAACAAGGAAAATCCGTCTCAAATCATCTGAGGATGATGAGTTTTAATGATTTGTGCTGGTTGTGTTAACTTTTTGTTTTAAATGTCAAACCACATTTAAGGGCTGTTTTTAAAAATAAGAAGAGTGAAATATTTAAAAAAAAAAATTTCTTATAGGAAAATATATATTACATAGAGACTTGTGAATTATTGCTGCCAACCGAGGTAATACTGATGACTGCAGGGGGCGCTAGAGTCTACAAGAGAGGTCAGAGAGAGTGCGTGTGTATGTATGTTTGTTTGCGGGGGTATGATACACTGCGGACAGTTTGCCAGTCCATTACTGGTAACGCACATTCTTTCCTCCAGGCAGTTTTAAATGAATGTGCATGTCGTTGGATTGCAGAAGAAAACCAGAGTAGACAAGAAAAGAAGCAAAAAGACGCAGAGACGACACACACTCCACACACAACTCCACAGGGAAAGCCAGGAATTAAAGCCAGTGCACCATGCATAAAATATATCTTCCTCTCCAAAAGCACTTAGTAAACATCAACACTGCGCTATCACAGTATATTCAAGCATATATCTTATTTAGGATGTTGATATTTAACCTTTTTTTAATGAATTTTGGCAACAATGGTGCATGAATGATATTTAGACAATTATGTAAAAATGTATTCTTGTGTTTAAAAGAAAAGGGACACCAAATGTCTCAGCCCCCAAACTAACTGCATGAGGTGAGAATGTGCGCCACAGGAGCGGCGGAGGCCTCCACGCCTCCGTGGCGCTGAGATTCATGGGCATCGTAACAAGAGCCACAGCTCAGAGGCGCTTATACGCCGTGATGCCTGGCTCTATTAGCACCCACGCGGCAGCGGGTGTCGGCTCATTACACCATTCACTCTGAGAAAGGCCTGGAGGTCGTGAACTGGTCACACTGGCACGAGATACCAGCCGATGCAGTAAATGATGTGATAAAACACAGCCGCTGTGACAGCCTTTTTGGTTTTTAATATTACACACTCACTTACACACAATATTACGCTAAAGGAAGGCAGCTTTCATTGACACAAACAAATTAAAAGGTCAGGTAAATCATCGGAGTGCACCTGTAGCTGTCATCAGTTCACAACAAGGTTCTTTTGCAAACACAACGTCACCACAAACCACAAATGTATGGGGAGAAATCCTTTCTGTTTCATAAGTTTTGACTTTCACGGTCTAATCCAACCACAAACAAGGAGATAAGAAAAGTCCAGATTAGCTACAGCTCTGAAGAAGGTATGTGACAAATGAAAGCTATCTGATTTCACACACGTTTGCAGAAGTTTCAAGGGTGCAAACCTTTATTTTTATGAGATTTACTGATGTGTGTTTTGTTGTGTGGTGAGGTCACCACAATTCCAATAGGTTCACCTGGTTCTGGAGGAAGTCTTAATAGTTTGTGCGCCTTCAAGTGTGGTGAATACACAAATACACAAATACACAACAAGAGCTTGATGGATGTCACATTTAGTAAATAAAGATCAATGCATTGTGTCAAACTGCAGGTTTGATTTGATTGAAAATTTCAAAGTGTGTGTGCATGTGTGTGTGTGTGCGTGTGTGTGTGTGCGTGTGTGTGTGTGCGTGCGTGTGTGTGAGGATGGCTTGGCTCTCATGGACTCACCTTGGCATTAGCTTTGGTCTTGCTGCTGCTGTTTGCGTTGTTGTTATTCGGGTTGTCGTTAGCATCTTCGTGAACTCTGTCCAAAAGCCAGAGCAGGAACTCGAGAGCGTCGTGTTGAGAGTTCCCCCGAAACTGAGAGGCGTACTTTGCCACTGTACTCTGAGGAGAGGGAACACATCAACATTCATCTTTGGGTATGTTCAAAAGTCATTAAATACTAACGTCCTCCCTGACAAAACGAGGCCACAGCGATCACGTGGCTCTCATCTTTTGGAAGTGAGCCTCTTCGGCTCAGAGCTTCTTCACTCTCGGCCTAATGTGGACTCATTTAAGAACAGCTGTCAGATTTTAGTTGTCTCTTATAAAATTATGTACCTCATTCATGATTCTCTTTAGAGGAGCTTTTCAACAGGCCTGTAAAAAATGAAATGTTATCGTTTCTCCCAGCCTGATATAAGATCCCCAGTCCCCTGATGCGAAACCTCACCAGTCTATTTTTATCGGCTAGTGGAGCCGGACTGAATGTAAAAAAAATGATGTTATCTGAAAATGTCTGATTTCTTAACTGATCGCTTATAACATGGCAAAGTGTTCAAAGCAAGAAATGCAAAGATGGCTGGAGTTACTCTTCAATAACATTCTGGAACACGCTAATTAAAGACTTATTGAAGAAAAATCACGACACACATCAAGACTCTATTGAACTCCATCACGCTGTGTGACTGACAGGCCACCAGCTCAGCTCCGTACCTCATTAAAAATCACTATATCATACCTGCAGTATTCCAGTATCTAAATATAAACACAGGAGGGATCCCCCACCACCAGCATCCAACCTCC
This sequence comes from Lagocephalus sceleratus, assembly GCA_911728415.1. Lineage (NCBI taxonomy): Eukaryota > Metazoa > Chordata > Actinopteri > Tetraodontiformes > Tetraodontidae > Lagocephalus > Lagocephalus sceleratus. Next base: position 1,943,873 of record CAJVRN010000232.1, on the reverse strand, counting down.
TGGTAGCTCGGTGGAGAGAGCCCACTAATGAGCTTCATCACTACGGGGAAGCACTGACAGGAGATGGAGGGATGAGGGACAGATGGGGAAAGGTTGGAGAGGAGATGGGAGGATGGGAGCTGGCAGAGTTTTAACAGACCTGAGAGTCGGCGAGTTTTGGTTTTTGTCCTTGTCAGAAAAGGGCAAAAGAGAGGCTACAACAGACTTTAAAGGCTGTGAAAAGAGCAAGACAAAAGCATCAAAGGAGCGGCCTGATGGCACCTGAAGGGTGAAGCTACATCGACAGTGGAATGCAAAGGTTTGTTAAGTGGGAGATGAGATGATCTCCAGCAGCCCTAGAGTTAAAGATGATACCTTTCCTCTATATTTTACAATTTTTTTTAAGTTTTATCTTTTATATTTTCAAAATAACAGAAAAGGAAATGGGCCCACAGCAAACGTGGAGTCACCCTGCTGGGTTAGTACAGTCACTACCACTTGAAAGCTTGTGAAGACTTTTTGAAGCAACCACGTTGTTTTCAGGTATGGTTTGAGGGATTTTCCTCCATTCTTCCTCATAAAAGTATTCCGGCTCTGTGCGATTCCTGGCCCATCGCTGCTCTCAGGGTTTCCACAGAATTTCAGTGATGTTTAGATCAGGAGTCTGTGAGTGCCAAAGGAAACCCTTCAGCTTGCACCTCTTCAGGTGGACCATCTGGGACCTTTGTGTGGTTAGGATCAACCTCTTGTCGTTGGGGCCAAAGAGTTCAATCTGAACCTCATCAGTCCACAGACCTGTTCCCAAACGCTTCAGTCTTGTCTAAATGTTCTTTTGTAAACTGCTGAAATTTGTGTAGAGGACACAGGAGTGGGTTTCTTCTGCTGATGAAGATCAGATAGTGATGCTAAAGAGTTGAACAGTGAGTCTACCAGATCTTCCAGGAGGTCTTCTGCAGTCAAACGGGGGTTCGGACTGGCTCTTCTAATAATTCTACAAGTAGTTAATTATAAAGTTTTCTTGATCTTCCAGCCCCTATCTTGCCTGTCACTAACTGTCCTTTCTTAATAACACTGTGCAGTGGGTATGAGTATTTATACAGCTTTGAAATGTGCCCCCCCCCCCACCCCGACCTTTCCTAACAATGACTATGAACAAGTCATGACCCCAACAGGCTGAGGAAGGCCTGACACCTTGGCCAAAGCTATGTGTCACTTCTTAACAGGCATTTTGATGAGAGAAGCCCACATATTATTTTGTGGCAGTGTAGCTGAGGAAAAGGCTTCTGCCCTGTTCTCAAACCTGCTGGGGTTTTTTCCCATCTGTTTGGGTGCCTGCTCTCACACAGGAAATATTCCCAGGCACCATGTTCTTTTAAATTGATTAGAGAGAAATGAAAGGCAGGAACAACTAATTACTGACAAAGGCAAGGGAGACCATAAAGCGGATTACTCTTGTAGTGACTTGAGCCAGCACTTTTTCCTCGAGAGTCACTCGAGGAGAAGCTTTGGTGAACTCGTCTAGACCGGGATTTAAAGACTCCACCCCCATTATACTGGTCCTGGAAAAACATGGCTAATTCTCTCCTACTCTAGAGAAACCACCTTCATTTATTAATATTAGACACAATCACTTATATTTATTAATTATTAAAATAAGCAGCAGTGAAATGACATTTTTACCTACCCTCACATATTATTCAATGAGATTCCACTGTGATAAATTCCACACACCCACTGTAATAAAACAATAGTGTTTAACAGATAACTAGTTTCATTTCAATTCTTTTTTGTGCAGCTAAGTTGTACTGTAAACTCCTGAGCATTTGTGTCTTGTGTTGCCACCTAACGAGGAAATATCAAACAAGGCTTAAAAAAAAAGAATTCATAAACCTGCTGAGCCTGCCAAGTAAAGTCATGACCTCTGGGTGAGGCACCGACACTGACGTCTCTTTACTATCCCACCTCTGCTTCATCCCTCATATTGCCCTTCACCCCCCCCCCCCATTCATCTTCCCACTGTGTAAACAACGGCAGAGCAAAGTGATGTCAGGACAGGAAGTTTCTGCAGACGTGCATCAAGTGAATCCAACCTGTGTCTCCTCATGAAGCCTCTCACACTCGCACACCTCATCCTTGTCTGGCCTGCCTAACAGGCCCGGATGGATTCCTCAGTCAGTCAGACAGAAAATGTTCCTGACGAGCGATGACAGGGCCGTACCTTAAGAAGCAGCACTCACGCTCGTTCCCCACGCTCTGCCGTCCCTTTACAGGTGTGGCAGGAATAAGGCAGAATCTGTCAAAACACTGTCTGCTCAATTGCCGTGTCATTTTCCAACAGGCTGCAGATGCTGGTTCACCTCTGCTGTGCGGAGCAGTCTCAACCCGGGGCAGTCCTTGCTGACAGCCCCCCCACCCCCTTGAGCCGTCATCGATCTTCGTACCATCTCACACAAACAAACAAACAAAGCCCGTCTTCCTCTTTAACTTCCTGTCGGGGCTGTACTGTTGAAGTCACCTGGTCAATGAACACGCTGACACACATGCGTAACCTGCAGCGCTGTGCATCTTAGATCATGTTACATAGTTTAGAAAAATAAACGTCACTATTTCTGCAGGACGAATTTGAGCTTAAGCAGAGATTCTACTCACTTCCTTTTTTAGGATGTTTTCTGGGTGTCACGAGGTGTTGACCATTAAATGTTAATATCAGTCAACATTTGAGGTTCCACCTTTAATGTACATACATATATAAAAATAAAAATCAGTCTAGGACCAAGTCAACTCAGGGATTAGTGCGATACAAAGCTACAAGTATCATTTTGTGTGGCTGGCTGGGTGCATGTAATACCACATACACAACCCTGTTTACATGGCTAAAGGGTTCCAGTAAACCACCAGCTCGCTGGAAAAGATAAAATGGGCAGATCTAGACTTTTGGTTCATTTATCACTTTCAACTAACTACCTCCAGTGCTGAGGCCAACTCCAGACAAGCATAAGCAGCACAGCTTGGAAGTGAAAGCACATTTTCACTGTGAAGACCCTTCAATAATGACAAAACGCGATTAAAAAAGCAAAACAAAAACTCTTTGTGTCTGTTAATGTCCCAGCTGTGAGATTTACAGGTGAAATAAGAAGGGGCGTGAAGCATTGGTAATAATTACCATTGGATGGTTTACAGTCCAGAAGGGTAAGAACTACCGGTGTTTTGCTGAAACTGAGTAACTGATACGGATGAGGCTGTGATTAAAGTATACTATAGAGCCTGCACAATAGTCCAGGAAGGTGTGTGTGTGTGTGTGTGTGTGTGTGTGTTACTAATCACTAAAAATGTTAAAGTTGTTTATTGCAATAATCATTAACCACATTGGTAAAGATTGATTTATTGTCGTGTTTGCTTGATGACGTGTACACCATATAACATGTTGGCCATTGCCTGATAAACCTTACATAACAAGACAAGAATAAGCAGAACAGAGCAGTTGTGCTTGTGTTTATTTCTGTTTTATCAGGGCAGTTACGGAGTACAGAGTACCGAGTCAGGTGTGCTACTTTAAAACAGTGTACAATGAGCAAACATCATAAGATGAAGCTTTTGAAGTACTGACTTCCCAAAGTGTTCTAAATCTTCGATTTCTAGAGACATCCGAGCCAAATATAAAATGCGGTGATTAATTTATCTACTGTGTGCCTGAAAGATCAAAGAAGAGCTCTGCTAAAATATAAAAAGGTTGCCTGCTTTTTTGAGTAAAACTCCGAAAAGAGCAACAGAGTGAGTCTAAAAATTGGTGCAATTTACAAAATGCCTGAATTGTGTACTATATTTTGTGTTGTTACACTTATTATTTTTTTGTTAACAGTACAAATTGTCTTTAACCTATCAGGTATTTGGGCTGTTGTCATATTAACACAGACCTCCCTCACATACATTTGATTCATTTGCACTGTTGCTTCGTGGTGAGAAGGTTAAGGGTTCGATTCCCGTTCAGGCCGTTCTATGCAGAGTTTATCAGAGGCCCTGTGAGTGTGTGTGTGTGTGTGTGTGTGTCCTGTGATGGAATGGTGACGTGTCCACAGCGCCCTCCTGCCTCTCACCTTGTGACTGCTACTCTGCAGTAACCCCCCACAACCCTGATTAGGGATAAACAGCACTTAACAGGAATTAGACTGATGGCCTTTTAGAGGTTTGCTGACTTTGAGAGGGTAAACGTAGACGCTCTGAGGATTTGTCTCGGCTTCATGACGGAATGGTTTCTAATTCTACTGCTATGCAGGCCACTCTCACTTTTCACTTCTCAGATTTTTTCCTTTACGGACTGATGGGGTGTCAGATGAGGTCCACGGGAGTGGAGTGAGATAGCAGCAGTGTTTCTCACTCCCGCTTTTTGTGTTTTTCCAGCGTTTTTGACTGTAGAATACCGGAGGATTCTCAGCAGGGGGAGCATCCTACTATTCCAGGATGAATGCACTCAGTACAGTAAACATCCTCTGTGCTGCTTCACACTGCGATGAGCAGACAGACAAGAATCGCTGTGTTGATGAGTGGAAAGGGGAGTGAAGGACAGGCTGTTTGTGCTGCAGCCAGCCATGATGAAAGGTACAACAGCAAAACAAAGGAAGGATTACACATCTCAAGATCAACTGCCCGCTGGGCTGCTTTGTATTTTAAAAGTCTGCAGAGGCTCAAGTTAGTGAAGCTGTGCATGATGAGACTTTAAAATCTGCCCTTCAAAATGTTAACTAATTCAGGTAGTGAAGTGATATTTAGATAACAAAGACAACATTTGGGGCAGAGCTTCCAAAGGGATAGAGGGGGGGGGCAAAATAGCCTTCAAAAACTTGGGTTGAGGAAGGGGTGAGATAAACGTAGACACTACAGCATTGTGTGAGAGAGTTATTTATTTGGTTGGAAACAACGTTAAAGAGCAGATCAGTATCAAGTGTCGCACCCCCCTTGTTGGACCGCTTTGATTCTCCACTAATATATTCTAATATATTCTTCTACATAAATGTATGACAACTTCCACATCCACATCATTTTTTTGTTGCAAGGCTCAAGGTTTTTTTGACAATTTTCTTTGATAATTTTCTTTCAATTTTTGAATATTTTTGAATTTTCCTCTTGCAGTTCCTTGACTTTTCGTTCCTAACGTTTCCGATGTATTCTCAAAATCTCCAATTCATTAATTTTTTAAGTATAGGCCAGATAGGATATAATAAAAAACAAGTTGAAGCGTGTGGAAACTCAACAATTGTATCAGTGTTTCTGTAATGTTGTATTTAAATAACACGGGGCGGTTCCCTCTCACTAGGACTCGTCACTTGCATTCCTTCACACAAAGAGCCCAGAGGGGAAGCCGATGTCGTTACGTCTTGTCGATACGCATCAAAATGCAGCCGGGCCACTTTACTGTCACACACAGTTTTGTTTGAGTCAGACAAGAATCCCTCACTCCGCTGCGCTTGGCATGACAGTCCAGGAATGCAGACAAACCACCTGGGCTCCTGGAATGTCGTGTCAGATGAGTCAAGGGACAGACGGCGTCCCTTAATCAGTAACCACAGCGCCGATGGCTCAGGCTGGGATAATAAAAAAGAAGCAAGAGAGAAGCTGCGCTTTCATGCAATCAACAATCACTCTACTATTCCACGGGGTTAATGTTTAACAGAGCCCGACCTGGACACCTTAACACACGGAAATGAGGCTGACCATTGAACCACGCTCAATCAAGCACTCGTCTGATGTTCAAACAGGCTCAAATATTTGTTCTGACAATATAGAATCAGACAGCTTACAAATCCCTCTTGACATGCTGCTGCCGCTGCCGTGCGCTGCAGGTCACAGGTGACCTGTGTATAATCTTTAGCTTCGTGGTGAAATTCCATGTCCCCGTAGCCTTGACAAGAGCAATTGTGAGCACAGGTTTCCCGTTGACCTCCTGTTTCTCATCCTCCTCTCTCATCCTCGCGTGTAGCCTGCCCTGAATAAAATCCATTGAATAAAGGAAGCAGCTATCCATCAGGACTCGTGCGCAGGGCCATTACCTGGACACTCGCGTGTGGTGATTTAATTTAAAGGCCTCCAGGCCATGTGGTTTGAGCTCTACCGTGCTGTGATTGAGCACACTCCTGTAAAGCACGAAGCTAACCGAATCATCCCTAAACGCAATTTAATCACTTAACATAAAAATAAGATGGGCGACTCATCATCACTGCCTTCCCCTGAACTGCACAACTCTGCTTTTATGCTACCAAACAGCTCAAATGAAATCCATGTAAAGATGACCACGTTAACATTAATATAATACATGTTATCTTAATGCCGTGTTAGATACACGGAGGCAGACAGGACGTGGCGCCCTATCCCCACGGTCTTCCCAAAGTTGACGGGTTTTGGATCAAGAGTTGCGGTGCTGCTGGAAATGGTGGGGAAGTGTTGGCAAGAGCAACCAAAAAACCTCCAGCAATCACTTTGGACTGTACTTTGCATTCAAAAGTAAGTGAGGAAACATCTGCAGGAGTTTTGTTCCTTGATATAAAACTAGAAAGCTCAATGCTCTCACTGTGCTTTGGGACTACAGGAGACAGAGATGAACCTCAGCTCGCCGCACGACTGGAGGACAATGGGAAACAGGTTTATTGAGTCTGAGACCACAGCAGTAGGGAGGCTGCTTTCACACTCTGGTGCCTGGAAGGTATGCTCAGAGGGATGACGATGTTATGCCGTGATACGCCTAGATTCTTCTTTCTTTTTTTTTTTTTTTTTTTTTTTAGGTTTTGCAGCAAGGGAGCACAAATAAGCCTCAAACCAGGATCAAATGGGACCTCAGCAGCCAGCGAGCAGGGGCCCGTCAAGATGCTGCTGCTGCTGCTAAACGAGCTGTAATTGAAATAAAGCACGGCGGCGTTTTCCGGCGGGGAGATCTCGATCTGAATGAATGCAAAACACGGGACGGCCATTGTGGGTGGAGGGAGAGAAATGACAGCAGCAAACACACCGAAACCGGTGACATCACCGCCGTGCCCGTGTCCTCACCTTGAACTCCACAGACAGCTGCGGCGTGTACTCCAGCGTCCACAGCGCTCGGACCAGCGACGCCAGATGTTCCGTCACCTCCCCCCGGGCCGCCGGCCGCTCGCCGGCCCCCGGCTCCCCGTTCAGCCGACCGCGGTCCACCTCCGGCCGGTACTGCTCCAGCCCGAGGTACTCGGCCAGCAGGTCGGTGTTGCTCAGGCACTGGACCACGGCGTTCATGAAGCAGGTGTTGCCGTGGTTCTTCAGCCCCAGCGCGCCGGGCGTCTTGTCCCCGGAGCACCACGACAGCCTGTCTTTCACCGAGCCGTGCGTCGAGGACGCCGTGGAGGTCTTCTTCGCGACCCCCTCCCTGCAGGTCTGCGAGCCGTCCTCCTGGAACCCCCCCGACGCGCTCTGCCCGAAGCCGCCGTCGTCGTCCTCCGCGTCCGGCGCCGCCGCGTCTCCAAAGTGCGCCAAAGTGCTCAAAGTTTTCAGGATCCTCCCCATGAAACCCCCCAGCGACCGGAACGATTTCTTCCTGGCGAACCTCCCGGTTTTATATTTCTTCTCCTTTCGCTTGCTCGCCTTCGCCTTCGGCTTCCTCGCTCTCCTCACCTTGTGCTCCTTGCGGGTCTCCATGGCTCCGTGCGCTCCGCCGGAAAATGAAACAGTTGCACCTGTCTGCCAGACTGCCCCCCCCTCCTCCTCCTCCACCTCCACCACCTTCTCTCGCCGATGGGGTGGCACCGACCGGGCGCCCACAGACGGCTCGTCACTCCCGGGCCCGGTCCCTCCACATCCCCGTCCCTCCCAGTCGGCGGCGGTCCGGTCGGGCTGGTGCGCTGGAGCCGTCTTCCTGCCCCCTCCTCCTCCTCCTCATCAGTCACACTTCCTCGTCCACGGCCTCTGGATCTGTGCGCTTTGACCCCCCCCCCCCCCCCGTCAGCCGCGGGGGGGCCCAACTTTGTGCTGGGTGGATCTGGTTCCTCACACGCCCCGTCAGACGCGACTGGGGTCAATTTGCATTTTCAGCGTTTCCTCACGAGCGGACTCGCTCTTCCTGCACGAAAGTCAAGTGTTGAACGAGCGGAGAACAAGGAAGCGCTTGTGCGTGTGTGTGCGTGTGTGTGCGTGTGTGTGTGAGGACGCGTCCAGCGGCGGCCTCCAGCTGCCCCCTGTTGGCCCCGACGCGGCATCAGCTGACGCTCCCGCAGCCTCAGCCGTGACGCGCCCCACTACTACTAGTAGTAGTAGTTTTACCACCACTACTACAACTATTACTACTATCACTACATTTTATTTGTAGTGTAGTTTACATTTGCAACAAATCTCAAAGTGCTACAAAACAACACCCATAAAAACCACAAACATCAAAATAAACAATAAAAAAAACACAAACTACTACTGCTACTACTACTACTACTGCTACTACTACTGCTACTACTACTACTGCTACTACTACTGCTACTACTACTACTACTGCTACTACTACTACTGCTACTACTACTACTATTACTGCTGCTGCTGCTATTACTATCTACTACTACTACTGCTGCTATTACTACTACTACTACTACTGCTACTACTATTACTGCTGCTGCTGCTGCTGCTGCTATTACTATCTACTACTACTGCTGCTGCTATTACTACTACTACTACTGCTACTACTGCTACTACTACTACTGTTACTACTGCTACAACTATTACTACTACAACTACTACTACTACTACTATTACTGCTACTACTACTACCACTGCTACTATTACTGCTACTACTGCTACTACTACTGCTACTACTACCATTGCTACTATTACTACTACTACTACTGCTACTACTACTGCTGCTGCTGCTGCTATTACTACTACTACTACTACTGCTGCGATTACTACTACTACTACTACTACTGCTGCTGCTGCTATTACTACTACTACTACTACTACTGCTGCTGCTATTACTACTACTACTACTGCTGCTGCTATTACTACTACTGCTACTGCTGCTGCTGCTATTACTACTACTACTACTGCTGCTATTACTACTACTACTACTGCTGCTGCTATTACTACTACTGCTACTACTATTACTACTGCTACAACTATTACTACTACAACTACTACTACTACTGCTGCTACTACTACTACTACTACTACTGTTACTACTGCTACAACTATTACTACTACAACTACTACTGCTGCTGCTGCTATTACTACTACTACTACTGCTGCTATTACTACTACTACTACTGCTGCTGCTATTACTACTACTGCTACTACTATTACTACTGCTACAACTATTACTACTACAACTACTACTACTTCTGCTGCTACTACTACTACTACTACTACTGTTACTACTGCTACAACTATTACTACTACAACTACTACTGCTGCTACTACTACTACTACTTCTACTACTACCACTGTTACTACTGCTACAACTGTTACTACTACAACTACTACTACTTCTACTACTACTGATTTTCTTGTGCATTTACAAATACTTATCCAAAAACCAGTCCAGAGGCTTGCTGTTGAAAAGATAACACAACTGGAATTCAAACTCACATTTTTGGACAACAGCAGTGATGGATGAGAGTTGCCATCAAAAAATGTTGAGATATTTAGTATTCATGTCTGCTGTGAGTTACTGTAGAAATATGGCAGACAAATGTTTCTGGGCATGAATGCAGGGGAACCAGCAACAATATCCACATAAATATATTCAAATGTTGCAAAGTAACACACAAAAATGAATAAATAAAAGTTGATGAAATTGAGTTTCTACTCACTTGAGAAATAATCTGTACTTTTAATCACCAGCTTCTCTATAAATGAATATACTGCAGATTGTAAATCCTTCTGCACCGGGACGTGTAGCAGGATTTATGGATTTTTATTTATGTATTCATGGAGCCTGAATGAACGTGAGGAATGAAGATCCCTCTTTGGACGGCATTGAGGAGGGAGATGGATGTGAAGAGCCCTTCAGGTCCCTTCACGTGAGCCCAGGAAACGCCAGCGTTCACCAGCAAAACGGACATCGAGGACGGCTGTCGTTAGCGTGAACCTCCGATCATCCTCGTCTGCATCTCTTTTTCCTTGTGCGGGCTTCGTCTTCTGATCGTCAAGCCTCATTTCACAGCTCACTAGTACCAGATTCAGATAAGACTTTATTGATCCCCTCGGGCAGGCTCCCTCAGGGAAAGGGTCTAAAGCTGCTGGCGATTGGATTTACTGGGACACACCTGCTGGTTTACTGGGAAAAGACCTGGGCCCGGTCCAATGCTCCAGACTTTTCCTGCTCGCTCTCTGTTTTGGGAAGGTTGTTGATGGTGGATTATTAATTATGTAAGAATGGGTTAAAGACACTGAAACAATGCTTCATTTTCTTATTTGCATGAATTCTTGAGAGGATTGCATTTGTGCCGTTAGCTGCTGCAGAGGGAATGAACGTTTTACCCATCTGTGGCTCTTATCTGCCAGAAGTATGTGTGCCATACAACAATCATTTAGTTAGAATGACAGTCAGAGGACAATCAAAGAAGACCGTCTTTAATTAATATGTGAATATGCTTCAATTTCTGCATTTAAAGCAGAGGTCTTTAAATTTCTGCCATACGTGTATACACACACATATATATATTCTGTCTATGGAATTACTACACAGGCCAGTGGTTTCCAACCTTTCCCATCCTGTACCCCTTTGTTCTCCATGCAGCTTGATCCTGCAATCTTAAAAAAAATCTAATAAATAAAGCAGCGTCTGCAGGACCCCTGCATGACACTCCCTCACTATACTAACAGCATGATGCCTCCTTTATATAGAATCAGCCAGGTTGAGCATGTTCTGCGTTTCTAATTGCTTAAAAAAATGCGCTGCTTCAAGTTTAAATTGGTTTTATTTGATGTAAATGCCAAATGCATTGTAGATGTGTCTAATGGTGCAGGGTAAATGAAACGTTAATTAGGAGGCAGGGGAGTGAGGGAACCTCCAGAGGACGACGGCGCCGTCCGCGCTGGTGCTGATCAGGGTGCTGCTGTGGGAGCACAGCTTGATGCTGGTGATGCTGCCGCCATGGGCCACTCCGACGTGAGTGACCACACCCTCCATGTAGTCCCACACCTTCACCACCTTATCGTCTCCTCCTGAGGTGATTAAAAAAGACAAGAACATATTCTATTCACCTTTCCATCACCTGGATAATTAAGAGGACATAAATGCAAAAGAACCTGTGGTCAAGTCTGATGATGTTTGGTTCACATCAGACTACTTGAAGAATATAAAACAAGAAGTTGGCAACCTTGTGTCAGCGCAGTACCTGTGACAAAGTGTGTGCCAGCCTGTGAGATGTCCATGGCATTTATGGAGCCAGTCAGGAGGCCCTCCAGCTCTCTGATGGCTGAGCCGTCGTACGCATCCCAGTAGACAACCTGCAGCAGCGAGAGTCGGCGAAGAGAACCACCCAAACGGATCAGCAGATGTTCAGAGCGCTCGCTACTTTAACCACAGAGTTATTCATGTGGGACGTGGGAGTCTGTGTGTGCGTACTCTGCACTGATACAGAGCCCCGCAATCTTCCCAGCAACAGCTCCCGGACAAGATGAAGGATATGATCCATCCAGAAGACCCTGGGTCTGCTCCTGGCTCTGCCCAGAGCGCCCACCAGTCACCCCCCAGTGGAGCCTCATCACCCAGAGCTCGTGAACTGATAAAATGACACCACCCACTCAACCTCCTGCTTCTGAAACAGGAAGCCAATGGAAGTAATGGATTACTTTGGATTTGAACAAGAAGGTGTTTAAACAACAAGATGTGTGACGAAAACAGACCTGGAAAATAACTCACACTGACATGGAACCAAGATAGATTCAAACACGCCGTCAAGAGGAGCCGTCAAGGATTTAGGTCCCACAAAAGTCAATCGTTGAAGATATTTATAGCACAAAAAGAGCAGAAACACCGTAGAAGTACTAGATGAAGAATCTTTGTTGTTATTTTTATAACTAACACAATTAGACTAACATTTACATGTTAAACTAAAGTGCTGACAAATAGATCTGACAAAAGAAAAACTACTGGATCATCCTGTATGAAAGAAGGAAGTCTTTTCTAAAGACAACAAAGGGGTAAAACGACCAGAATGTAGTTCAGATGGAATAGAATAATCTGCAGCGTTACACAGACCGGCTCAGGTAAGTCCCATATCAAGATGAATCTCTCAGACAAGACAAGGCAGAAGTCAGAATGCATTAAAAAGGGGGAAATGTAATCTCACAGACATATCAAATGGTGCCGGTTTCCATGGAAAGACAGAGGAACAAAGGCCTCAATAAGGACAAATAAATCCTACTTTATTTTCAGATATACTCGGATGATGCTCAGGCCACAATGAGACACACATGGGCCATTTATACGGCTGACACAGATTGGCTTATTTAGATGGAATGGCTTTCTGATCCATCCATTATCTTCTGTCAGTTACCCTGTGAGGGGTTGCAGGGATGGAGTTTGTCTCCGGGGCTGTACACAGCTTGTGTTTCACTGCACATGCATGTCTCTGGAGAAGCCCTGCTAACACAGGGAGAACATGCAAGGGCGGAACACAGGAGCGCATTCTCACAGACTCTTAAGCTTTCAGCCATGTCATGTCCTCCTCCTCTCATCCCTCATTCTCATTCTCCTCAAACACTCCCAGCCTGATTTGGGCCCATCAGGGTTGGAACACATCTGGGAAATGCCTACACTCACAGCAGGGGTGGAAAGGCATTCCATTCCGGAATCTTCACTCCATATCTTCTCCTTGGGTCTTTTATCTTTGAAATAATTCTTGATGGCGAAAAATACATCAATGCTAAATCCACCTTTGAAGATCAAAACCGTTTCATTATATTGTGAGAAATTAGACCAAATGAAAAATATTGTTCCTGTCTTTCCATCTCCCTCCACTGAGCTACAGTAGAGAATGGATAAATGGATAAATAATCATCTTCCTTCATTATCAGCGTCTTATTGGCCCAGCGATGCACCATTCTGGACTGATAGATTCACAGTTTCAACAACGGCACGTGAAGATCAATGGGAAGTCTGTTCATTAGAAATGCCTTATTTCCCTGCTGCACACGCGCTTCACAGTTCTCCTGCAGCTGCTTTTCAAGTGTGGACCTATCAATGGAGGCAGAGTCCACAAAATATTATACTGGGATGAAATGGGGGATGGAGAGAGAGGGCGAGAGAGGGAGAGAGGGAGTGAGGGAGAGCTGTTTTCCCTCAAACAGAGCGCCTGTGTATCAGAATGAGCAGATGGTGGATCTGGCTGGCACTCGCATGGCACATCCGCAGGAAGGCACAAATGCCACGACACTCACACTTCCATAAATCTTTCCCTCTCTCTCCCTCTCCGTGACGCTGTCGCTCTCCCTCTCTGTCTCGCTGCGTGCTCAGTGGATCCAGGGCGCCGCGTTAAAAAGGCGTGAGGCGTCCTCACCTCTCAGCGGGCAGGAGGAGGAGGAGGAGGCGGCCCGACGTGGAGTGGGAAAACAACACAACCAAAGAAATAAGCAGTTCAGCCTGTGACTGTCAGAAAGTGAATGTGGTGCAGAGTTATCACCAAGGTTAGCACCCCAGCGCAAATTATGACTAATTACACTGAGCTGAGAACCAATTTACACACTTTGTAAATGAATCTGTGACCTTCACCGTGCCCGTCCGCTGACGACACAAGCTGAGGGATGTTTTTGTTGCACACAGACTGAGACTATGAAGGCACCAACAGTGTTGTGGCTCTGGCAGGAATAGAAACCATACCAGAAGTTGAAACACTCAAACTGGGATTCCCAGAGAACGTAATAGTTTACTCTGAGTCATGGGAGGAAATAGAAAAAACACACCTTCCTGTCCGAGCCGCTGGTGATGATCTGGTAAATGTCTGGGTGATAACACACAGCCCGAAACAGCCTGTTGGTGATGACCATCTTCAGGCTCACGAAGCGCCTGCAGAGAGGGACGCAGAGGTGGGGAAGAGAGGTTAACAAAAGAGCAAGATTATCTGAAAATTAACAAAAATGAACACAACATCCATTCAAGAATAAGGCGTGCAGAGAAGGAGTAGAGGTGGTCACTCACACGATGTCCCAGAGGATGCAGGCGCCGTCAGCACTGGCAGACACACACTCTTTGTCATCACTCTTGATTTTGATACATGTCACGCTCCCTTTGTGCTCTTTCATGGTCTCCAGCAGCCGATGACCTTTCAGCTCCAATTCCCAAATGCGAACCTGAAACACACAGAATTCCGACGGCCCTTATTCTTGCAGGAGGGCGAGGAAGTGAAATCTCCATAGATGGAACGACGACAGCTTCACGTGCAGCATGTTTCACGCTGCTTTCATCTCACGTGCTGCTGATGTAATTAACGTGTTTTCAGGGCCCTCTTTTCACTGACCATCCCATTTGCTCCCCCACTAATGATCCTCTTGCAGCTCCTGGTGCCGGCGATGGCTGTCACACCCGTGTTGTGCGCGTCGTGGATGATGAGCATGAGGCGGCCGCTCTCTGGTGCAAACACTCGAACCTTACCGTCGTTCCACGCTGGAAGACAGCAAAAGCTATTTTTAGCAGCCAATTACCCACAAAATGTAGCAAAGCAGCAGCGTCTCTGGTATGTGAAGCGTATGTCCAAAGGATTCACACCACTGATGATGCTGCGGCCGTCAGTCATGAAGTCCAGGGCGTTGCAGGTCATGTTGGGTACCGTGATGCGGAGCAGCTCTTTGGGTTTGTCTATGTGCCACACCCTGATATCCTCCTCAGAGCACGTTGCAAATAATTCAGATGTCCCACTAGGATAAAACAAACATCCACAGAAATGAACAAAATAAAAAGAATTGGAACCATGAGTGACTTAAACCTGCTGCAGTTTGTTTGCGGCTAATAAAAGTGAGGAAGCGTGAGTGTGTCGCCCTCTGGTGGGTAAACCCGGGTACTGACACCGTGGATTAATCTGTGCGTTACGACAACGCAGATTTTATTTTAAGATGTAATTGGGGGGAAAAGGTGTGTAAGGAGAGTTTTATCAGTGATTTGATCATTTTCAGGTGACACAACATTTATCTGTCATTCTGCAGATGAAGGTTGGTGGAAGATGCACAAAGAATCTGGTATATTTCACACGTTGTGAACCTGAAACGTAAAACACGGAGTGGCACTTACAAACAAATGGCCACGTCTTTGACGGCGCTGCGGTGGCCGCTGGAAATGTGCTCAGCTCTGAAGTCCTCGCAGCTGAAGCCATACATCTGAGCAGCTTCTGTGCCAACAAAGAACTGCTGGCCTTCTCCGCTGAGAGCGATGGAGGTCACCGCTTTCTCCAGCTGAGCCTCTCTGAGAGGAAAACGAGATGAGAGCATGAGAGCAGAGGACTTCATCTGGGCTGTAACTACAAATCTAGTGTGTTTATGAGCAAAAGGAGAGACAGAGAAGGACATCGTTTATCGGGAAGTTGAGGACAGGACCAGAAATAAAATGATAAAGAATCTTACTGTTTTGGATACCTCCTGTTTTGCGCTGCCTGATTATTTTCTTCTTCTTTTATTGATACAGCGTCTTTTACAATCAAGCATTGTTTCAAGGCCTTTCCAGAGCCCGAGGGCCTAACCCCAGACAAGCTACAGTGGCAAGGAAAAACTCCCCTTTAACAGGAAGAAACCTTGAGCAGGACCAGGCTCATGTAGGGGGACCCTCCTGATGATGGACAGATGGGTAGAGAGAGAGGAGAGGAGGACAGGTAGAGGATAGAACAGGTAGAGGATAGAACAGGTAGAGGATAGAACAGGTAGAGGATAGAACAGGTAGAGGATAGAACAGGTAGGAGAGAACAGGTAGAGGAAAGAACAGGTAGAGGATAGAACAGGTAGAACAGGTAGAGGATAGAACAGGTAGAACAGGTAGAGGAAAGAACAGGTAGAGGATAGAACAGGTAGAGGATAGAACAGGTAGAGGAGAGAACAGGTAGAGGAGAGAATAGGTAGAGGGTAGAACAGGTAGAGGATAGAACAGGTAGAGGATAGAACAGGTGGAGGAGAGAACAGGTAGAGGATAGAACAGGTGGAGGAGAGAACAGGTAGAGGATAGAACAGGTAGAGGATAGAACAGGTAGAGGAGAGAACAGGTAGAGGATAGAACAGGTAGGAGAGAAGAGATAAGAGGCACAGAGCATAGAAATACACACAGAACACAGAAAACATTATATATAATATATATATTATTATATATTATTATTATATTATGCAGCCATAACGTTAAAGACTGTAACTGTGGCCGAGCGCTCGACTCCCAGTGACGTCTGAAGGTTAAGTGAGGATCGCTCCACCCTGTTTGATGCACATAATGTGTCCTATGTGTAGGACAACCAACCGACCACAGGCAGAGGTTAGTCATGTGACGTGTGGTCTGAAACTCAGGCCGTCAGGACGCTGTCACAACCTACTTTAGAACCTTGAAGCCAGCCGTAGAGCACAGCATCAGTTTGCCACATCCAGAACCAACCAGCAGGTGGCCGCTCCTCAGCATCCTCAAGGCGCTGACACTCTGAGCAAACGGGACCACAACACCAACACCCTGCGTCATCACGGGATCATCGAGAGGGCGGCGGCGGCGCCTGCTGGGGGCACCCACCCGGCTGTGCTTGGCTGAGAAGCGCTTTGGCCCGTAGTCGCTGAGCAGCCGGGTCCTCAGGTTGACCTTCATGATGTCTCCACTGGTGGTGCCGCAGAAGGCGAACTGATCGTCCTCCGATATCTGCGGGGGTGAAAGCAGCAGCTGCAGCGTGGAGGCGTCGCCCAGCGGACCTGCGGGGGCTCAGGGCGCCGGGCGTGGCACCTCCACACACGTCACCACCCTCTTCAGCACGCCGGTCTGGCACTCGCTGGGCTTCATCGTCCTGTTCAGGGCGTCCACCTCCCACACGCGCACAGCTGACCTGCGGACAAGAGCAGACTCTAGTCCGAGACATGAGCCCCGCACCCTCCCGAGGCCCCTCGGCCCCCCTTCCCCCCCCCGCCGTCACAAAGAGGCTGCTGTTGGTGTTGGAGTAGCGCACCATGGAGGGGGGGCTGCTGCTGCGGCCCGACGACGGACTCCCACACACCGCCTGCTTGGTTTCAACATTCCAGACGACGACTCTGCAGACAAAAGCACATCCAGTGTGTGTGTGTGTGTGTGTGTGTGTGTCAGTGGTGTGTGTGTGTGTGTGTGTGTGCGCGGATGAGGGAGTCTTCATATCGATTTGAGGATCAAACTCCTGTTTTGGGAGAGAGAAGATGGCGCGCGGCGTCCTCTGCGTTTACCTGCCGTCATCCTGACCTCCAAGAGACACCAGGAACTTCTCATCAGGGGAGAAGTCCAGCGCCTCCACCTTTCCCTCGTGGAGCAGCAGCTGGGCGTAAATGCTTCGCTTTGCATAATCCCAGACTATTATCACAGCCTAGATGCAGAAATGAACGTTGGTCACACCAGTGAAACCCCGCTCGGCAGGTGTCTGAGGGTGTCCTACCTTAAAGCCCATACAGTCGACCTGTCCAGAGGCCAGGCGTGTCCCGCTCCTGGACACTGAAATACACGAGACGTGGTTGGAGTGTCCCTGCAGGAGCTCCTGCGTGCCATCTTTGACTGTCCTCACAACCACCGTGGAGCCCAGGGGGTAGATGAGGTGCTCGGCGTCCGGGTGCGCCCTCAGGCCCGAACACACGCCGCCTGAGTTTGAAAAAGCACATTTCCTCAAGCGCTCTTTTCCGACAGCGACACTTTGCGCTCCTCTCGGCCGCTTCGATCGCAGCCGCGGGGGACAGTTGGGTTTATCTGGAGGAAACCGGGCTGAGCTGGTGACGCGCAGGGTCGCACACACGCAGGGACAAAAGCTCACCGTTGAATCCGAAGACAGAGCGCAGTTCAATGGGGGCCGCGCCGTGCGTGTGCGCGTCCATGCCCGGGCTGCCGTGCGGGTCAGCAGGTCGCGGTTTGGGTAGATGAATGCCACTGAACGGTCAAAACTAAAGTTAGTCGGGAGAAACAAACGTCGCCTAGCAACACCAGAGGTCGGTGATTGGCTGGTGACGCGGACGCGCTCACTGCGCTGGTGCGTAAAGACGCCTCCGCGACGCATCCTTTCACCACCCTGGAACGTGAACTCAGTCTCCTCGGATTGAGGCTGCTTTGTGGACTTTAGAACAACCTGTCCTGCAGTCGTATGAGTTAGTTTTTAAAGTTCTGCACGCTTTCTGCAGCAAACACACGTGAAAGTCTGATGGACGTCGATTTGCGTCTACACTGACGCGCTTTTAAGACGCAAACTGATCTTAAAAGTCATTTGCTGGAACACAACTTTGCTCATTTCGGAGCTCATTTGAAACACGAAGGATCAGAAAACGCTCCACTATCAGTTTAAATCTGGTATTTCATCTTTAAAGGAGGAGAAATGTGGTTTCCTACTTACTGCTAAAGCCCTTGTTGGAAGCGTCCCTTTGAGAGATCCACGTTCTTCAAGAGTACGGTCCAGCTGGACGTTCAGCCTCTGCTTTAAAATGGAAGTTCAGTTTAAGTTGTTTTAAAATGGTAGACATCCTTAATTACTACATATTTGGACTTCCATATTTGCCTTTTTCATTGTAGCAGAGGACACCGGAGGAGAACAAGTGCTGTCGTAACCGAGGAGCTCATCGTTCTGCCTTTGTAACACTGCCTCATTCACTACAAGAAAAGGCCCATTTCATCTTTTTCAGATGAAATAACTTTCTGAATGTGCATTGAGGACGATTAATCTATTTTATGGAGTACTATTGGAAAACGCAGCCTTTGGTTGTGTGGGGAAATAACACAGGTTTTTGAATGATCTAAAAAAAATGGAGGCAGGATGAACTAATCCTGAGAGAAATATCCAGCTGCCAGGATCCTTAGCTTAAACAACTCTTTTCATAGGAGTACATCCCAAAGCACCGGCACATGTTTGTTAATTAAACTAACCGCTGCCGATCTCTGGTATCACTGAAAAAGCTGAATATTTAACCTTAAAGTCTAAAGTTGATGGGTCCATTTTGTCGGCTTTAGTTATCCGTCACTGGAGAAACACACACCCCGAAGCAAGCACGAGTTTCCAAACAGTCAAATGTGGACGTTCTTGGACCGTGGAAGGAAACGGTCCTGAAGCAGCGCACAGAGAAGACCACATAGAAGTGAACCAAGAACCTTCGTGCTGTGAGACAACTGTCCTACAGCGCTTTGACTGTGCCCGGAAAGGTGGACGAATGATTGAGTAGCTGAAAAAAGGGAAACCTTTGAACCTTTCACAAGTAACTGTAATTGTGCTCATAGAATAAGGCATCAGAGCTTCATCTGACCAGCACGGATCCATAGGAGTCAAGTTTGGCCGTGGCCTCTGAACGAGCGGAAAGCTTAAATCTCCTGCTGAGTTTGGAACTGACGAGGCTTCTCCGACACGTCCTCAGACGTCTGGCTTCCAGCGTGTGTCCTCCGGTGTCTGCTGAGGGAGTGACTCCACGAGAACCTGCGCCCGCACGTCGCACACGGGTAGGGCTTCTCTCCCGTGTGAATCCTCTGATGGTCCCGAAGTGACTTGCAGCGCGTGAAGTTCGCCCCGCAAGCGTCGCAGCTGTATTTCTCAGACTTGTTGTGGACGCTCTGCTCGTGTTCCTTCATGTTCCCCAGCTGGGAGAAGCCTTTGCCGCAGACGGGGCAGAGGTGCGGCTTCTCCCCCGAGTGAGTGCGCCTGTGAATCTTTAAATCCTGGCCGGAGTAGAAGCGCTTCTCGCAGATGGAGCAGGTGTGCGGCCTCTCCCCCGTGTGCTTCTTCATGTGTCTTTTGAGGCCTTCTGAGCGGGAGAAGCAGCTGTCGCACAGGGTGCACTGGAAAGGTTTCTCCCCGGTGTGGGAGCGGAGGTGGCGGCGCAGCGCCGAGGCCTTGAAGAAGCACATGTCGCAGTGGGCGCACCCGTGCGGTTTTTCCGGACTCTCCTCGTGCGTCTTCTCGTGCGCCTTGCAGTGGCCCATCTCGGAGAAGGCTTTGCCGCAGATGTAGCAGAAGAAGGGCTTCTCCCCGGTGTGCATCCTGGTGTGGCGGACCAGCTTGTGGAGTTTGGAGAAGCGCTTCAGGCAGAAGGTGCACTGGTAGGGCTCGCGGGGCTTCTTGGAGTGCGTGCGCTTGTGCCGCTCCAGCCTCGAGGGCCTGTTGAAGACCTTTCCGCAGTCGGGACACGGATGCTTGTTGGTCTTGTTGTGCCAGTTCAGGTGCCGCGCCATCTTCTCCTGCGCCATGAAGCTCTTGTCGCACTGCTGACAGTGATAGACGATCTTGGGCTCCCTGGTGTGCACGTGCTTGTGCCTCTCCAGCTTGGACGGCCGGTTGAAGACTTTACCACAGATGGTGCACGGGTGACACTTGTCCAGACTGTTGCCTTCAGGCTGATCGGAGTTCTTTTCCTCGGTGTCCGATGAGGCACAGTCCGAGTCTGACTCAGAAATTTGCTTTGACAGGATTTGTCCTGGACCTGGAGGAGGACATTAAAGACAGATAAACCTTTAATGACCTTTGGAGATTTTTATTATGCATTAAAAAAAAACAAAAAACGATACTGGTAGAACTGATGGAGACGTACATTTTGCACAACCAATAAAAAAGAAAGCACAAAGTAGCATTGAAGCTTACTTTCAGCAGAAGATTCTCTTTTGACGGATAATAAACGTGAATCCATGACGGCAGAATCTTGACAGCAAAAGGACACACAAGAGAGGAATTGGATCATTACCTTAACTATGAAGATAAAGTCAATGTCCTTGGGCCATTTAAAGGCCACACACTTGATATTTAGGCTGCAGAAAAGCTCCGGAGAGGCTATTTTTATTTAATTTAATGTTTATTCTCAAGGTTTGAAGGCAGACAAGAGCCATTTGGTGATACTCACTTAAACTGTTGTCTTCTGAGTGTTTGGAGTTCTTTTCATCAAGATCTGATGAAGCAGACTCAGAATCTGATTTGAAAATCTCCTTGACAATGATTTTTTCTGGACCTATGCAGGGAAATAAAAAAAAAATACAAACAATGAAAAGTAATGAAAGTATTAAAATGCAAAGTAGCGTTAAAACTTACTTTCGTCTGAAGATTCTGTTTTGATACATAAAGTATGCGAATCCATGACTGTAGACTCTTAAAAATAAAGACAGGACAAATAAGAAAACCAGCGTTTTTAATCATCGACATCCTGCGTGACGCAGATAAAGGTGCGAACATGGGAGGAAAACTCTGCAAAAAGCGAACATTGGTTCAGAATGAGGAGATGTTGGGGCTGCAGGATGCTGTCGGGCAGCTCCTGAGGGCGTCGTTAGAATGCGCGGCTGCACCTGACGGCGGGGGACACTCGTGCGTGTGACACTCGTGCGTGTGACGGGGACGTGATTGTGCTGCTGGACAGCGTCGAGGGGCTCACGGGTCGAGCGTTCACCCCTAACCCTGCACACAACCGGGCTAGGCACAGCAGCTCAGCGGCTGAGGCTGCCTGACGTCAAACAAAGGCTTCGGCCGGGGAGGCGCGGCCGCCGAGCACGTGACCGCTTTGAACCGAGCGGCCGCTTTCATCTTTACCTTCAGCGGGCTTTGGTCTCTGCACATCAAAGCAGCGGGCGGCGCGAGGTTCACCAGCACGCGCGACGCCGTCAACGCGACGGCGGCTCTTCTTCTGTGGGAGGGGCGAGTGTCGGGGGGCGACACCGCCCCCGGCTGGTGGGGGTGGCGGTGCGGGGCCTTTACACAGCCAGGAGTTACACTCCTAAGACATTATAAATAAATAAATAAATAAATAAATAAATAAATAAATAAATAAAATCACCTTCTTTATTCATATTCAAACACTGAAGATAGGCCGTGGTTCCCTTTATCTGAAGGGGAATGATAAGGTAATAAACACATCAGTCTGCCCCCAGTGGGGTTTGGATCAACAAAACATGCGCCCAAACTTTTATTTTCCTGTGAGATGATATTTCAATACCAAATAGCATTGATGTGTGTTTTGTGTTTTGACATTCAACTACAGAAAAGTGGCGATGGCACAAGAAAATACCATAAAACGTACGTGCAGAAAACAACCGGACAGTTCAAATCATGACGTTTGCGTTTACCCAGCAGGGGGCGCTGCTTCCCCTCACTGGTTGGGCTTTTCGAAGGGCAACAGTTGGTCCAACAGTCAACCGAGCCTTATTTCAAGAACAATCCCAGCTTTCTGGTTTGCAGGAGGAGGGTGCAGAAGAACAACGGAGCGAACAAAGAGTTACTGTGATGCGGCTGAAAAGAGAAACATCAAGAGGAGGAAAAGAGGCACAACGAGGAGATCCAGGCCCTGCAGAGCTGCAGGTCAGCTCAAGGTGCCGTTTCCTTTCATGGACACAAAGTAGCCGTAATAAATACCATTAATAACTGGTTTATAACTGTCTTCTCATGTAGGACCAGCTAAGAGAGAGTAGCGCCATCAAAGAAGGATGCAGGTTGATGTAAGCTGCACTAGACTGTAACATCAGTGACAACGTTTCATATCTGAATCAGGGCCGTCTCGGTCCTCTTGGTTGGTTTGCGTGTTTGGTCCTTTGAAGGTGTTTCCTGTCCAGAACTCCCCAGAGATGTTCAGCATCACCTCTGGACCGTCCTTCGGGTCGTGGGTGAAGCAGACTTGGTCAGGTTTCACCTGAACCATCAGCACTGATGTTTGAGGGGAAGTTCAGGCTCGACCGTACTCAGACTTTCATCTGGTCCACCTGCTGTTTGGCCATAAAGGGTCGATTTTCATCCTGAAAAAGAGCTGCTCCAAAATAAAAGCACCCAGAACAGCTGAGCTCAGTCCTCTTTTGTCAGAGTTCTAAACATATAATTAATGAATACCAACTTCGTAATTGAATAATAATTATATAATAACGATCTTCTAATTTACTCAAAGATATTCGCAATTTATTTACGTTTCTGCGTCACATCTCTTTAAGTACTTTGCAAGTGAAAGATTAGGATTTGGACTTTGAACAAAGGTTCATCGAGTGATCAACAACGTCTGTGTTTTAACTGAACGGATCATTTTAAAGCTTTCTGCCTCCACAGGTCGCGTTTTGGTGATGTTAGTGTTTTGTGCGCAGCCCCCCCGCTGCGCGTCCGCCAGGCGGCGCTGTTGCGCGTCCCCCGCCGAGCGCCGCCACCAGGAGCGGAGACGTCCCATCACGCAGCACACCTCCGCTCTTACGCGCACGGCAGGCCACGAACGCGGCTGACCCGGCTGCAGTCCTGAGCCCTCTTGAAATGATGTGATTATATGAGAGATTAGGACTTTATCAGGGCGAGCACGCGCGTGGATGCGCGGGATTCTACACATTTAAAGAACTTGCAAATACGTCACCCTGTGCTACGTTTACGTACACGCGCACAAAAAAGCCTACATTATTTCTATAAAGAGATTTAATCTTGACGTTTTTGCGGCCTAATTTAAATAAATAAATAAATAAATAAATAAATAAATAACTAGACATGGAATGAATAAACGCACCAGGTGAATTATTATGTAAATGATGGGTGCGGGTGATAGTGGTGGTTTAAGTGAAGCCTGATTCGTCGTAATAAGAGTTCATGCTTTTTTCCTATCAGGTGTTCCTCAGATGAAAGTGCGCGCTGCGAGCAGCCAATCGTCGCTCTTGTCTTTTCTCTTCCTCTCGCGGCGAGACGCGTCGCTCGTCGCGCCACCAGTGGATGTCGTTGTTCGGCCTGCTTGTCATTCCCACAAGATCAACTGGCAGGAGGGGGGAGAAGGAGAGAGAAAGAGAGGGAGAGAGGGAGAGAGAGAGAGGCTATAAGGACACTTGAGACTCTTTAAACCCAGCCGCTCCTCTCGTTTTACGCATTTGAAGCAACAAACAACTAAACAGGAGTAAGAGGGGATTCAGCTCCAGCCCGGTCCAAACTGAGCTCAGGTAAAGTGGACTTGGTTCTGATGTGTGTCGGTCAAAGCAGGCGCGGATGCGGCGTGACCCACTGTTGCCGTCGAGTCGGGGTCGCGTAAGCCTGCGCACACGCCTGGGCAGCGGCGCACGCGTGAACCAACTTCAGTCTCCCCTCGTAACTCTTCTCACTTTGTCCTCAGCGGCAGAGACACTTGAGGAGCGACCGCGATGAGGGCTGCGGGTCTGGTGCGCGTCGCGCTGCTCGCGGCGTCCCTGTGGTGCCGGGGCGCACGGGCTGGATACGGGATGAGCATGTTCGCCGCGCAGAGCTCCCCCCCGGACCCCTGCTACGACGAGCACGGCAACCCGCGCCGCTGCATCCCGGATTTCGTCAACGCCGCTTTCGGGAAGGAAGTGAAGGTGTCGAGTACGTGCGGCAAGACGCCCGGCCGCTACTGCGAGGCGACGTCGGCGGAGAAGGGCGAGGAGAGGACCCGGAGCTGCCACACGTGCGACGCCTCGGACCCCAAGAAATACCACCCCCCCGCCTACCTGACGGACCTGAACAACCCGCACAACCTCACCTGCTGGCAGTCCGAGAACTTCATCCAGTACCCGCAGAACGTCACCATGACTTTGTCGCTGGGGAAGAAGTTCGAAGTCACCTACGTGAGCCTGCAGTTCTGCTCGCCCCGACCGGAGTCCATGGTCATCTACAAGTCCATGGACTACGGCAAAACCTGGGTGCCCTTCCAGTTCTACTCCACGCAGTGCAGGAAGATGTACAACAGGCCCAACAGGGCCGTGATCACCAAGCAGAACGAGCAGGAGGCCGTGTGCACGGACTCCCACACTGACATGTTCCCCCTGACCGGCGGCCTCATCGCCTTCAGCACGCTGGACGGGAGGCCGTCGGCGCACGACTTCGACAATTCCCCGGTCCTCCAGGACTGGGTGACGGCCACCGACATCAAAGTCATCTTCAGCCGGCTGCACACCTTCGGGGACGAGGACGAGGACGACTCGGAGTCGGCCCGGGAGTCTTACTTTTACGCCGTGTCAGACCTGCAGGTCGGGGGGAGGTGCAAGTGCAACGGACACGCGTCCCGGTGCGTGAAGGACCGGGACGGGAGCCTGGTGTGCGAGTGCAAGCACAACACGGCCGGGCCCGAGTGCGACAGGTGCAAGCCGTTCCACTACGACAGGCCGTGGCAGAGGGCGACGGCCAGGGAGGCCAACGAGTGTGTGGGTAGGTGAAGCCCTCCTCCTCCACCGCAGCCGCAGCGCGCTCAGGCTGCTGGACGCGCGGCTGAACGCGCAATTTAAATCAGAAACACAGAAACACAAGCCCCCCAAAAGCAGCTCAATTAACGGGAAAACCCCCCGTAGGTCCTCCTGTAAATAAAAAAGATTTCCCGGTAATTGTAATAAGAATAATGATCACAGTCACAACCAAATATTTAATTCCGTTTTTTAACCTAGAACACAGCAGCTAAATGTTTCTCCGATTGCGCGTGTTCACCAGAGAAGAACTTAAACCATAAAATACGAATGAATTTTAAGCGTTTAAAGCGCCTCAAACGGGACCGAAGAGCCGCACAACATTTGCAGTAAAAACGCGCAAACCCATCGTAGTAATGCGGGAAAGGCGCACATTTGCACAGTCGAGTCTCAGTCAATTAAAAAGGATGACGCGTTTAATAATGATGAAAACGTCCAAAAAAATACGAAAAAAAAATCCAAATCACATTTATAAATGATTGCAGATAAAACAATCGTAAAAAAAGTAATTCTTATCATTTTACTGTCGCAGTTTCGTGTTTGACAAAGTCAGTCGTTCTAATTTGGGTTTTTATACAATTATTCCATTTACACAATTTACTCACGCCGAACTCTATTTAAAAAAAGATCCCAAACGATGGCGATTACGCGATTAAATGCAACACTGTCTGACACAAAGCTGTGTTGAACAGAACGCAGGTGTAAGGAGGGAAAGGGAGCGATGGTATCTGTGAGTGTGAGGACAGCGTGTTTTATCAGCTGCTGCAGATGAAAGAGTTCACGCTCGGTTTGGTGCACCACTCGCGTCCTGTTCCAACCTGGCACGGACGCGCAAACGCGCAGGTCGTCCAACAGCCCTGGAGCCTGCGTCCGTGCTTCTGTCGGAGCTGCTCGGGGAAAGAGAGGCGAGCGCAGAGGAGGCTGCAGGACGCCTGGGGCGGCGGGCCGCGGCGGCGCACGGCTGGACGGCGCTTCTGCCTTTTGCTGTCAATTTTGGGGCCGGTTTGAAATGGCGCCGCTCCAGCGCGCACAGCCAGTTTGGTTCATGTGAGGATGAGGAGGGTGAGGAGGGTGAGGAGGCACAGTCCACATTTCAGCTTGTATGTTCGCCATCCTGCAGGTAT